>OVAY01000005.1:53295-116638 GCA_900406395.1 Kernera saxatilis
ATTAATGCACTAAATGTAGACTCATCTAAAAATATGAGAAAATTTAGTTAGGATATGTGAAAGAAACATTTTTAATACGTAATGACACACGATTTCAATTTTTTGGAAATAACTTAATAAAAAAGTATATTTAAAGAGATTTAAAATATGAACTATCTAACTACGAAATCAAATATTACAAACAATAGACATAAAAGCGATTTTGAAAAATCAAATTTTTAAAATAGGAAACATGAAATAAAGACCATGATTTTGGGAAAAAAAATAGGAAAACGAAAAAAAAAACTGACTGAAGGGGGCAGAATGCATTTGAACTTGGATTTATTGGGGGCAAAAAATTAAATTTAGCCACCCCTACCTCTACCCTAGATCCGCCCATGCTTCCAATATCTTCTCTTTTTTTACTCACTGTTTCTTGCAATTCCTTTTCCTTTTTACATTTAAAAACTTGCATTTTTTATTGTTGTGATCCATTTAAATGACAGATTGAACAAATGTCCAGGTACTAGGGCAAACACTTAGATACCTGAAAACCAATTCGTCCATAAAAACAAAAAAATCAGAACGTCCAATTAAACTGATGGGTTTAGTTATTGCATATTATTTGTTTTAAGCGATGGTAATACGAGTACTGTCCATAAAAATTTAAAATTTTGGTTACAGAGAGGAGGAAGTAGAAAATGATTATAATGTCGATAAGCTCGTATTTCTACGTTTTTATTGGCTACTGATAAGTGATAACACATGTGTCATCCTCGGCTTAAGCATATCAATTATTCAATTCACATTTTAACCTCATTTTGATAAAATTAACATTTGCAGTAAATCTTATATCCATTAAAAATAAACTGAGAAACTTCAAAAACAATTTATGGAAACTCTTCAAATAACTTTTCTTTTGAAAAAATTACACTAAAACACACTTTTTCACCAACTTATATCACGGTGACACATTTTCTTACACCAACACACTTTTTAAGTGGTTATTATCGGTTTTGCCCTTTAACTATATTCATCATTCGTTTACTTTTACCCAACCAACATGACAACACTAAAAATAACTATTTCCTTTTTTTTTTTTTTTTCTCTTTTTTCTTTCTTCTAACGTTATTTTCTGAAACACCATTTTTACTTTCTTTTTCATTATTGTTATCACTTAAAATCTGGAAAAAAAAATGAAATCTCCTCTTCTTACTTTATAAATTTGTTTTTATAAAACAAATGAAAGATCAATTTCCATCAAAATTTGCCCCTTCTTAATTAATCATCCACCATTCATTTCAATGATTATATGATCATCTTCACTAAAAGTCCCCGTCCCTCAAATCTCGTGCTGCCACTGCTACCGATGTGCCTTCCGCTCTCTTTAGATATGAAATCTCTGAATCACATCTCTTTATATATTTTAGCTTACACTAGACGTGGTTCATGCCTTTCGTTTTCAGTTCGGTCAAAGGAATAGACGCTTATATTCTGATGACTGCTATCTCGAAACCTGACCGGTTCATGCCGCCGCATTTTAGGCAAAGGGTTGTCCACGGAAAATCGTAATCATGGATATGATACAATGGATATGATATTGTGGACAAAAAGATAGATATTTAACTTTACATAAATTATTATTTTGTAATTGAATACCTGCATAGTTTTGTAACGTTATATATTTTGTTTAATTTAATAATTTGTGAAGTAACTATAATAATTTGTATAAATTAATGATTTTTATAAATTAATAATTTATGGTGTAGCTATTGTAATCAACTTAATTAAGCGACTACTAATGTTCTATAATAGTATGTTACAGATTTGGTCACAATATTAACATCTAACGTGTTCAAGATATTATGTCCATAAAAACATTTGGTCATATTCAAAATATGTAACTGTCCACGATATTATGTCCATTAGAACATTTGGTGTCTGAAGTATGTTTGCATAGATATATTATCATAGTTGTCCACACATATTTGTCCATTGGATACTATATCCACACATCATTGTCCATATCACAATGTCCACACAAACTTGATAAAACACACTCTGAACCGTGGTACATCTAACATTTATTTTCCAATTTCTTCATATCCACAAGATCTAATCCACACATACTTGTCCATGGAGCAAGTTTTACTTATACACTGTAAACTCTATCGATGGAATATCGAAAGCACGATGATATGTCTACGCTAACTTGTCCACAGACACTTGTCCACACATGTCTCACCTTCTTTTTGTCCACAATATTTTATCTAAATAAGTTTAAAATATTATAAAATGGATATCAAAATATAGAAAAAAATAATTATAACTGAAAGTGTAAAAAAAAAAAATTTATCTTAATCGAAATATAGAAAATGAGAAAAGAAATAAGATGGGGTTAAGAATAAATAGAAAAATTAAAAAAAATAGGAAACTATAAAAAAAATGGGAAAACACGGAGGAAAAACTACTTTTTATCCTAATCATCCAATCTCATCTTCTCGTTATCAAATGGAGGGTCAGCAATATATCATCTTTAACTAAATTTTAAACATTATCATTTCTAATCTAGTTCTGTAGTTTTTTATCTAGTTTCAAATAAGGATAGGATGGTATTATAAATTTTACAACAGTGACATAAGTGCTTTAAGTTTGCAAAGTGTGTTTGCACATTAAATTTTTTCTAAAAGTGTGTGAGTGTAAATCACCCTTTTCTTTTTCACCCAGGTTTCATGGAGCGGACTTTCTCGTAACCCAAGACAAACGAAGATCTAAACATAATGTTCAGTGGATCACACACACGATTATATACAGAGAAGTTCTCTATTAGTCATTACTTGCTCAGCTTTTGTAGCTTTTAGTTTCAGCTACGCTTATAGCCAGTTCCTAAGTTCTTGTGCAGAAACAATATCTTTATTTAACTATTCATAAAAAAGCTGCTGATCCCATGATTTATGCACCCGGCCAGCTTCTATATCCTATGTTAATAACTACCTCTATATGACCCAACATTTCTTATATATATTTTACATAGACACTGGAACTTTTGTCAGTTTAATTTAATTCTATACCAATGACAACATGTTACGATTAATGTCCATCAGACCAGACCAAGATTATGTTCTCTTGTTTCACCAACGACCAAAAAACAAAAGTACTTGATATATATTCATGCACATAAAAATAATGCAACAAAAAAGGTACTAATTAATTAAACAACCAAACTACTCAAATATATATATATATATATATAGGATGAGTGATTAATACTTTCTAAACAGTCCTAAACCCAACTTTAAATCAAGCTCTAAACCCATTTTTTCCAGATTATTAAAAGGACTAATCACATTTCCATCATTACTAGAAGAAGTTAAGGCATTATTGGTATCACTGAACAGTTGTGCAACCGATGTGACTTTAACACACTTGCTCACATTCACTCTTTTCTTCTTCTTCTTCCTCCTGATCCTATCCTCCTCCGTCGTAGACGACTGAGCCTGAGCTATCTCCTCCGGAACCACGAAATTGGTCTTGGCTTTCGTCCCTCTAAGCCTCATCGCCGCCGCGTCATAAGCACGCGCCGCCTCCTCCGCCGTATCGAAGGTTCCTAACCAGTGTCTGCAGCGCCCAATCCTGTCTCTTATCTCCGCCGACCATCTCCCCCACGGCCGTTTTCTCACTCCTCTGAATCCTCCGTTCTTCTGCGGCATCTTCCGCCACCGCTTCACGCCCGCTTCGGTCTCCGTCGCGGGGAAGTGATCGGAGGCTTTGTTGTTATTGTCACCGAACAGCACGGTTTGGCCCACCACGGCGGCGATGGAATCATCCATAACCCGAAGTGGATGTGCGGGTTCGGGAGAGAAAAGAGAGGAGATATCGAACGAAGTGGCTCCGTTAAAAAACGGAGTTTTGGCTCGCAAGAAGGGCATGCACACTAACGGCGTCGTTTCTTCGGATAATCCATACGTGGAGCTTAACGGAACGGATAACTGGAGATCAACGGTGTTTTCCATTTTTATAAAACGGTGAAAGATCAAATGTAAATTTCTTGTGTTTGTTTTGCAAATTGTAACGGTGTGTGCTTGGAACCATTTTATAGGGATAAGCAGATATGATTTAATTAACAGTTTGGAGGAAAATAAAATTAAAAAGTATTTTTTTTGTTTAGTGAGATAATTAAAAGATACTGCTGTCAATTTCGATGAGACGGTAAAATATTTCACATTTATGCGTCTGTCCTTCACGGTGTCAACAAGATACTTGTACCTTTTGTTTTCAATAACTTTTAAATTTTTAATTAAAAAAATTAAATCTTTCTTACTTCAAACATCTGATTGGTATTGAGATGGACGTGGTCATGGAATAGCAATGAATTAATTAAAGAATTTTGATCTTAAGGTAAATTAGTCACTACAATAGTCGTATCTGAGACGATTTTTATTTTTCTTCAAAAATACACGACTATTGTGTGTCTTATTATTCATAACCATATTTTGGTTTGTCGCAAATTTTTTCAAATTGACATAAATCATACTGATTTTTTTTTTTTTTTTTTTAACAACCATCAATAATGAAAGAGTATGTGACGTATTTGACAAAATGCATCGTACTGTAAAAGACAATCAATTAAGAGGTAATGTGGGCCTTGACAAAGAGATAGTAGGCCCAAAAAATCTAAAGAAACCATCAAGGGCAAATCAATATCTGTAATCCAAAGGATTTGACTTGGTAAAAATCACATCCGTTTGATTACGTAAGGCGCGTGATCTCTTCTTAATGGACAGATGCTTGCGTCAACAGAAACGATTGTTTGATTGTACTGTAAAATACCTTTTTAAAAATAAAAAAAATTAACAATATAATGTCACTGTATAGTTGGACTATCTTAAAATGTGTTTGACAAGGATTTAAAATTACAAAATTCAAAGATAAATGTGCTTTTAGTAGACAATCATGATTTAAGGAAAATTTTCCAAAATTAAAGTTAGAAATGAGAGTACCTTTGGGAAGAAGTAAACAGTTTTCGTTTTAAAAAAAAAAAAAAAAAAAAANAAAGAAGTAAACAGTGTTGAGAAAGTTATTTACCGACACAAAGATCTTTAAAATGTCAGATGAAGTCAGGCCAATTGAACAACGGATCTTTAACTGATCAAACCAGTTTCGTGCGTTGTGACGTGGCAATTACAATGCGTGAAACTAGAAAAATCCTCAAAAAAAAAGACTGGATATTATTAGCTCATGGATTGGATAGATAGATATTAGATATCAATCAAATTCTATTGACTTTGTAATTTTCTTTAATTTATGAACCTAAATGTATATTAAGCAGTAATAATTTTCTTTAATAGAGCTTCTTCGCAAGCCTTGCGTCATCCATGGAGCCCACACCACTTATGTATTACCTTTTATGACGTCGATTCATGACACGTGTCATCTCGGCGAGGCGTAAGTAAGTAATTTCTGACCACCAAGGCCGAATATTTGACACTTCATGCACAGACGAAGCGAATAATGCGATCTCAATACATCCATGACAAGTCTTGCCTGAAAGATACAGACGTTGCAGCACCATCAACACCACTTCTTGAAATCCGAGGACAATCTTCCACCACAAGCAAGTCAAGCTTTTGAGATCCAACAAGTGGTCTTAATCCATCGTCTGTGACTCCCAAACATTTTGACAGTTTCAACACCGTGAGAGAAGGAAACTGGCTCACCAGAATCAAGCCCTCGTCGCTCACTTCCTGGCATCGAACCAGCTCCATGATCTCTAGATTCTGAGCTGAACACATAGCCTCCATGCCCATGTCGTTGAAAGAACACACGTGGTCAAGAGAAAGCTCGTGAATGGGGCATTTCTGGATCAGAGTGATTATCCCCTGGAGGGTGAAAGAGAATATCGAAGGAAATTCACCGTCTGAGAAAGAGATTTTGAAAGATTCGAGCTTTGAGCAGTGTTGAGCTATGGCACTGAGGCTTTCATCGGTTAATCTTAAGGTGGTGTTGTTTAAGAGAGGCAGAGTGAAATCGGATGGGACGCGGAGTGAGATGGTTCTCAGGTGTTTAGCTTCCTGGACCAACGCTATGATGTCCGAGTCACTGACACCGATACACATGTCCAGATGAAGCTTCTCCAGGTTCTTGCACTTTCTCAGCACACAAGCGAGCCCTCTACCTGGAGCTATGATGCAGTTCCCAAGGCTGAGCTCCACCAGATTGTCACAGGGAACCAACTGTCTCCGCCATCGATCCAAAGCTAATTGATCATACACCTTCATGTACCTGTAATTGGCGTCAACCTCAAACTGCAGACTTCGAAGCTTCCTCCAGCTATTTCCCAGCTTGATTAAATCACCTTCCCCAATCGCTCTGCAGTTCTTGATGCAGAGTTCTTCTAGAACCTCAAGCTTTCCAAAATACTCCAACCACTCGACACTAGCCACGTTAAGGCATCGAATGAGATGAAGTCTCCTGAGTTTCTTGCATCCTACAGCTAGTGACAATACGCCACAGCCGGTGATTCTGGGAGCGAAGAAAGCTCCGTAGACGACGACAAATGGCGGATGCCAACATCGGTGATGAAGGTGCAGTAGCTAAGGGTGAGATGAGAGAGGGAAGGGCAGTTGGTGGAGAGGACAAGAAGACCTTGATCATCAAGCTGTTTTCCCAGCTTTGACATCCAACCCGAGTAGATGATCTCTACTTTGGACAGATTTGGAAACCTCCTGCAGAGAGAGAGAGCAAGGCATGGTTTGCAGGCACTAAACCGCAACCAATCCGTAGAGAGTATCTTTGGTCCTTGTCCAGCGAGTAGAAACGCCTGCAAGAGAGTGAAACCGAGTTTCTGTCATTGGTTTCGTGAAGCTTCCTGAGAATCTCCCAAACTAAATGGTCAGGCAATTCATCCATTGGCAGAGGATAAGAGAAATGTCCTGTGAACAAAAAAAAGATATCAAAAGACAAGCTTGTGAAATGAAACCTTGATCAGCAAATTCTTCTTATTAGAAAATCCTATAAGTGGAAGTGAGATAGAGGAAAACGCATTAAGCAAAATAATCCATAAACCAAAAACCGATGAGATCTCGAAATACTCATTTCCAAAGCAGAGATTTGAGAAAAATTTCTAAACCGAAGGTCGTCAATCATCAATCATCAATCAAAATCTCTAGACAAACAGAAATTCACATCCCCGAACGGCGAGTCATCGATTAGAATTAGCCCTGAAAGTAGTCTTGCAGCTAAAAAACAAAAGTCAGAGGAAAAGATCTCACCAGAAACGAATGAAGCGAAAGTGCGAAACTTGATCAGAAGAAGAATTTCTAAAACTGAAAGGGACGCTTTTACTCTTTTATCCTTTACGTTCCCACTCCATGTCGGTCGGATAAGAATTACTCTTTTTATTTTAGATTACAAAATGGTTGTTTTTTCAATAATTTAGCTTCTTATTATTTACTTTGTCAACCAAATACGATACTTAAATTTGATTATTAACGATTCAATTTATAAACAGAGGGTGAAGAATATACTAGTTCCATGATACAATAACTCCAACGTTCCTCACACATAACGTGAATTGTTACATCTAGACATTCACATAGCCTGGCCTACTGGCTTAGGCCCATACCCAAACTAAGCAAGAAATTGGAGCTTCTTCAATCTTGAATCTTGATCTAATTACCCTCCCTTTCTTCTGTTACCCTTCTTTTTACTCGCATTCCCAGACCCAGAGGAAGAGTTAATGGTAGATATGGGCAACACAGTACCGTCCTCGACCTCCTTTAACTCTGAGCCTTCACTCTCACCACCATCCATTTGCCCCATTAGTTTTCCAAGCTGCTTGTGTCAAAAATTAACATCTTTAGTATGTCTTCATTTTTATAAACAGAGACGCGGGTTGTATTGTTTCTTTACCTCTTCTTCCAAGCCCTGAATCTTTTCATCCTTTGCCTGAACCGCCTTCTTCTCCCTATATCGAAGCTCAGTTTCATCAATCAAGAATCAAAACAACTCAATCCTAAATTCCTTATGCGCATCACAAGAAGATCATTTACCCAGTATGTGAAATTTAGCCAATATTCACCTAACAGAGCCTGGTCTCACAAGCTAGAATATGCACAATTTCCCATGACGAAATATTTGATGGGTTAGATGAATACCTTTCTTCCATTTCTGTAATCTTGGTGCTCCATACGTCCTTATTTTTCACAAGATTTTCGTTCAACTACATATGAGAGAGAACAACAAGTCAGTCCTATACATAAACGCGGCAAACATTGTTGGAACCAATATCATCAAGAAAAATTTTTCCTACACAAAACCTATATACTCACATCTTCAAGAAATTGCTTCTCTTTGATACATCTGTCAAACCTGGTTTGCAGCTTCTGCAGTCTCTGGCTTATTGCCTTGCTCGCAGCTTCTGAGACTTTCTGTTCGGTTTCCTCTTTCACATTTTGTAGCAAATTTTCAAAATACTAACCGGAGAGGAAATGAAGAAAAAACACAAGAAAAAAGAGAATTAACACTTCAAATTATGAATCAGACAATGAAAACTTCACCAATGGAAACAATAACGGCAAAGAGAATAGGTGCTTACTTGTTTTTGGTTCTCTAGTTGTGCATGGAGAAGTTCGTTGTACTCACTAATGATCTGTGGTTCGAACATGAAAAAAGACGAGGCAACAGAATATTTAAATTTGAATACAAAAGTTGAACACGATGATTAAGAAAATAGGAAACAGAAGCGTTACCATGTCCACTTTGCTGTTCAAGAGAGCATCAGTAAGTCCACTGTCAGAATATTCGCAGCTTCCACAACCATCCTTGCTCAGACTACCATGAGAATTCAATTCCACTAGCTTGCCATCAGTTTTGGACTGAATAAGCCGGTGAACATAATTGTCACCAGCATAATCCCAAACACGCTGTGTTTCAAGCTCAAGTGAATAGCAATGCTCTGTCTCCTCCCAGTGCCTTCTGGCATGTCCTCCCTTGTACCTAAGATAAGTATTAGACAAAGAGATTTGGTTAACCTTGGACGGACGAGAAGGAAACAAGTCTCTGTGCTGATTGCAGGAAATGCAATCCATACCTTCCACAGCCAACAACCCCACAGATAACGCACATCCAGAGATTCTCCGTTGTTTGGCAAACACAACATACTGAATTTTCAGGTTGCTGTTGGCAATATCGACAAACCTGAAAACAAAAAACAACACCCCATAAAGATACATGAAGAAACTCGACACAAGATATAAACAGCATATAAATGATAAAAGAACCTTACAGGGCAAGAAGAATCTGGCCAGTTGGAAATACATGAACAATGGAAGGAATGATTGCACATGGTTGTGAGAATGCCACCTGTGTCTTGGTCCAATCTTTCTGAAACATGAGCATATATTATAAAGGTCTAGATTATACCTAAACCAAACATAGCCAATATAATCTTAATACCAAGACCTGTGTTTACACTTTCTATAGGTAGACTAAGCCATATTTCTGCCCAAACTTGAATAATTCAGGTTAAGACTTTACCAAGACAAACTGGGCAAGTAGGTTGCTCTATCGGGCCAGCAGCAGAAGGCTGTGTATGGTCAATAGATCCACTATAACCGGTAAACTGAACATCTAGAGTAAAAAGCAGGCGACAGACATCCTCCTGCACAGAATTGGCAGCAGCTTATCAATCACAAAGATACAATTGATTTCATATTCAATGTAAATATACATCTCACATAGGTTTACTCAAACAAAATCATACCTCCAGAGAATTGAATGGTTTCCCTCTAAAATGCTGGTAGAATGTATCGGTAGATTCCTGACTATCAAATCTTATCAAAATGCTGTATTTATTTTCAATCCCATCATTCCTGTAAAGATCAAAAGCCAGAAGCAAATTAACTCCTCATCTCGCCATCCTAAGTATACAATTTCAGAATGATATGGAACACAGTTTTTTGGTGATAACATTACTCTTCTATACTACCAAGAAAACAAATGGAAATCAAAATTTAGCAAAAGAAGGATCTACAATGCCGTGAAGAGAATTGATATCCAGTTTGACTTTTATCCTCTTACCTCACCGTTCGCATTTCCAGTATGTGCTGAATGAAGGAGCCGCAGAACTGGCAAAAATCTGCATATGTCATATGGTTCGGCACCCCAAGAACGCAAACAAGAGGGTTCCTTCCAATCTAAAAGACAATTCCAGATTCAAAAACACAATTCGGAAACAATGCGAACGAAAAAACCTCAGACTGATTTGAATCATAAAAGAGAGGAATCTTACAGGGAGATTCGAGGAGGAAGAAGACGACGACGAAACGGCATCGTCGGAAAATAGATGCATGACGCCGCGTGTCTCCCCGATTCTAGGGTTTCCAGAGGAAAAATGAACTGTCTGAGTCATATCGGAGAGCGACGATTCACCGGAAACACTTGCCACCGGTGGTACGACCGATTCTTCTCCGGCAATTATGCTTGAAGTTGAGGGCATCATCTTGTCTACGAACACTTGCCGCCAAAGAAAACAGACGAGTTTAGTCCACCATTTACTACGGCGTCGCAATGCAAGTCTCTCTCGCTCTCTCTCGCACGCCTAATACACTATCCAGTGAGACTCTGACACGTCATTAAATCCACCAGGATATATTTTATTTTTCGTCTTAACTCCACCAGGGTATTTATTTATCAGAAAAACGCCAAAGTTTCATCGTGATCAAATACGTCCCCGCTAATAGCTTAAATCACAGAAATTGTCCCTGATGAAACTAAGACTCTTCGCGTACAAGTACAACACTACTTATTGTTGGGAAATAAACAATCTCTTCATGATTAATTCACACTCTTCAATGTTGTACAGATGATTAAACAGAAGCTGGAACTTGGGAGTCCACTGACTTCAGAACCTCCTCTCCCATCTCCTTGCAGCCCACCAGTTTCTGATCACACACCATTCAAAAACACAAACGCATTAGTATTGTTTCCTTCCTGTAAACTTTTCTAACACTAACTCAGAACGTTTAATCCAAAAGGAAACATATAAGAAGAATGGCTCAAGAAAAGTACAGTTCCCGCGGAGTAAATGTCTCCAGTTCTAAACCCTTTGTTCAGAGCAACCAACACAGCGTCTTCAATTCTCTTAGCTGCCTTTTCTTCTCCAAGTCCGTATTTCAAAAGCATCGCAGCGCTGAGAATGGTTGCCAATGGGTTTGCCTTATCCTACAAATTCAAAGAATCGACAAGTTTTGCTCTTTGTTCTGGCATACAAGTAGTAGGGATGAAAAGCCATGTATATTTAAAGAACAAAATTAGGACCTGTCCAGCAATATCAGGTGCAGAACCATGTATAGGTTCAAAGAGTCCAGGTCCCTGTATTAAACATGACGGGATTGTGTTCAGACGTGATCATATTGCTGCATACTCAGATCAGATTATTTTATATTATACCGAATCGCTGAGACTAGCAGATGGAAGCATTCCAATGCTTCCTGTGATCATTGAAGCCTCGTCGGATAATATATCACCAAAAATGTTGTTTGTGACGATGGTGTCAAACTGCATTTATGAAACAGGATTAACACAATTCCCACATCAACGCTGCCTAGTTTGGCAAATGCATGTACCTGTTTTGGGTCACGAACAAGCTGCATCGCAGCATTGTCAACATACATATGTGACAGCTCAACATCAGGATATTCAGAGGCTAATGCTGTTACTCGTTTCCTCCATAAAATTGAGGCCTGCATAAAACAAGATAGCATTGCCTTGAGTGTTATATGCGTTCCATAAGAACCAGGAGAGAGGAAAACTATTCAAGGTAAACATAATTATCAACCCTACATCCAAGACATTAGCTTTGTCGACAGAACACAGCTTGCCACGCCGCTTCCGAGCAGTCTCAAAGGCAACACGAGCAATTCTATCAATCTGAGGAACATTAGAAATGCCTTATTACATCTGTCCGTAGTACTTAACAAAGAGAGACGGTGGTTTTTAATAGTAAATCAGTCCGCGAAAATTCTGCATTGAGGTTTTCAATAGAGTACCTCGTGAGCAGCATAAACCTCAGTATTAAATCCAACTTCCTCGCCATTTTCATTGGTTTTTATGCCCCTTGGCTCTCCAAAGTAAATACCTGTTACCATGAGACATCACATTGTAAAGATCCTGTCCCACTACGGAAATAGAAATACAAGAATTAAGATCAGTCTTAATTAACTAATTAAACTGACCTCCTGTAAGCTCCCTTACAACCATTAGATCAACACCTTCTGCTACCTCTCTCTTCAAGGTCGAAGCATCCACTAACTGGAAAAACAAAAAAAAAACCTGATAGTTTGAGTTTCAGACGAGAAACAAAAATACATGTTACCAAGCAATTGCTGAGATTAGGAAGAGGATGATTACCTGTGGCAGAACTGTAGCAGGTCTGAGATTTGCAAAGACTTTGAGACCTGCCCGAAGCTGAAGTAACCCCTTCTCAGGCCTCAGATGTTTTTCGTTGTTATCCCATTTGTACCTGAAATCATACCAACAGAATCAGAATAAGCACAGAAACAACAAAAGAGTAGAGCCAACCGAAGTGGGACAAGAGAGAAGACAGACCCTCCGATGGCTCCAAGAAGCACTGCATCTGATACTTTTGCAGCCGAGATGGTCTCCTCCGGCAAGGGCACTCCGACCAAATCCAAAGCAGCTCCTCCGATGGGCATCTCCCGGAAGCTAAATTCCAGTCCTGGTGGTATACAGCAGAGTCGTGACTAAGAAACACCCCCTTTGATTACAAATAGAAATAACCCCCCACCCACAATTCTCATCCCTACAGGCACAGAATTCTAAAATTCCATGTTCTAGGAAAATATCTCATCAATTTCCAGTTTCCACGTCTTTCTATTCGGTTCAGTACCAGGCACCAATTTCAGTTCCAAGCAGCGACTAATAAGTGGAGCAACATCAAAAGAGAGAGAGAGAGAGAACCTTCCAAAGATCCAGCTTGTTGAAGCACATTTCTGGCGATGGAGATAACCTCGGGACCGATGCCATCGCCGGGAAGTAGAGTGATGTTGTATCGCTTATTCCCGGGGGAAGCAACAGCGCATCTTACTCTAAAGGGTGGGGATGCGAAAGAATGTTTGGTGAGAGCTCTAAACGTGGCCGGAATCTTGACTGGTCGGATATTCGTCTGCAGAGCCGCCGCCATTTCAGGTAGAAAGGATTGCGTCTTTCGTCTCTCTTGTTTCGGATTTTGGAACTGATACTGTGGTGCCTTGACACTTTAGGTCTTTTGCATTTATGGGTCCTTTTGCACATTACTTCATTTTCTTAATCGATCCCAACCTTCTTCATTTTGTCATTGAAAAGCTTACATTTCCAAATATAACATTTATATCCATTTATCAGAGGGACCATAAGGGGCTCCACTCTTCGATTGCAGCTGCTATTTCTCTCTTAGTAAAATATATTGCTTGAACGATTTAGCAAATACAAACAAACATCGGATTTTTATTTAATGGCATTCTCTGAATTTTTGGTTTATTACTTTTGCAGCTAAAACAAAACTTCCGTTTGAAGCCGAGACTCTAGCATAAAGGGATCTCAGTATCTCCTCGCCCATTCTCTTGCAACCTACCAATGTATGTCCAAAAACCAACTTGCTTCCTTTTCTCATGTCTTTTCTAAAAAAATCTTGCTTTGTTTATGTTTTGTGTACTTCATTTGTAAATCATGTCAAATAAAAATAAATGAAATTCAAAGATTTTAAAAATCCAATAAACATCGTTCACCCGTATCCTTATAACAAATTACTAAAATGTTGTATGTTTACAGTTTTGTAACATTTGACATTCATGATCTGAAAATTAAAAATGAGAGAAAGGGTTTTGACGATGAGAAATATTGTGAACTACCCTTTCTTTTTAGGAGAGCATCAACTAATTTTGCTGCTGGCCTTTCATTGAGCTCTTTCTTTATCTCTGCAAGACGTCGTATGCATACTATTCTCGTAGAATTCTCATTCAAACTACTCTTCACATCTGCATAATATTATATTTCACCTCTAATAAAGGTTGGAAGATAATCTGAGATTTTAAACAAGAACCCAAGATAATATGACAAATTAAAGAGGATTCTAAATCCTACCCTTCACCTCCAATAACAAAATACCACATCTTCCCACATGACACATCCAGAAATATCGAAGAATTTGGAAATTTAGAATCATTTTTGTATTAACTGAAGGAAACCAAAACATGTAACTGCAAAATTTATTTTCCACCTTAAAATGAGAAGGGGCGAGTAGAAGCTATGAACTGTGCATAATTTGCTATTTCTAAGATGCTAAGGGAATATGAAGATGAAATGGTAATATGAAGATGAAATGGTCGAAAGAGGGTTATCTCCAAGGAGAAGGCCTGAGTTGGTAGAAACTTCCTTAGAAGAAACGCTAGTTTGTAAATAATAGAAAGTCTATGGAAGAAACTCTTTCTCATATTTCAAAGAGACAACATGGAGCTTCTTGTTCTGCGTCTTGTCTTGATATCAAGAAGCCTCCTTTGGTTAAAGAAATTATACATTTGCATTTGCTTCCATCGAGAGGATTGAGGAATCTGGTTTTCACTACTTGTTGTGATCATCATCAATTCCCTGGAAAGTTGGAACGCGGGATGAAGCAATTCGGTGAGTGAAGAAACCTCGTGAGACCATGATGAGGCTTGAGCATGGAAATCTCTAGGTCGAGATTTTTAATATACTAAGCCCATTTCCAAATGGTTTTATTGTGTTTGAAATTTTGAACTAAATTATAAGAAGATAAATCTTACTCCTATTTTTGTAATGCTATGGAAACAAATGATATTTTTTATTCCTTCATGTAAACACAAGATTAAATATTTTATCATCAACATTAATTTTTTTTTGGATTTTTCTAAAAACATGGGAAGTTGGTACCGGCCGATCATTAATGCAATTTTACGTTTCAAAAAGACTAGTAGCTGTTATTAATGCAGTTTTCCGTTTCCATGTTTCTCCTCAAGGGAAAATCCAATTCGACGCGGAAATTTTTTTTTGTTAAGTCAATCGATGTGGAAAATAAATTATTTACCAAAATTGTTGTATCATTTTCAAATCTAATTTATTGTCTCATTTATCGGATTGGGGAAGAGAAACCGCGTGGAGTTTTAGTTTTTACTTTTTGATTAAATATAAAATTTAGTCTCAGCCAATGAGAGTTTATAGAGTAATTAATTAATATAGGGGAAAAAACTAAAATGAGGTTAAAAAAACAAAATAGAATAACAATGGATGGAAAAAAATTCGTAAAAAAAAATAAATTCTAAATAAGGGAACAAATATAATGAGCTATCGTTTCATCTTCTTTCTCCTTGATTTCCTGGAGAAATAAAAGATTCTGATTGATACATAGATAGATAAACCCTTTTTTAGATTTTCAGAAATTAGAAACGGAACCAAACAATCAAACCAAAAAAAAAAAGAGAATAAAAAAAAGGATAATGCTTTATAGTAAAACGCCGTGGTTTCATGATCGCCGGCGTCTCCTTCTTATCGCCGTTGGGCTTCTGGTCTCGTCGAGTTTGGTTACCTCCTCTCATGGAGTTTCTTCTTCTTGTCATCTTCCATCCTCAACCTCATTTCAAGGTTCTTTACATTCTTTTTCTGTTTATTACATTTTGTAAATCTAAAGTTTTGTTCTTTCCCCCATATGCTAAAAATCTGATAAAACCCCTCTCTTGTTATGAAAACAAATCTGATGACAAACACAATATATGATTATTGGCTCTACAATTTTGAAAAAAGGATTGTTTTTTGTTTAAAGGAGTGAGGAGGCAAATTCTGGAAGGAGGGAATGGGACATTGGTGTTAGCGGCGGAGAGGACACGGCGGCCTGACCCTCTCAACCATTTCAATATATATTCCGATGGTTGGAACGTTACCAATTCTCATTACATCGCCGTGAGTCCTCCTTCAAACCTTTCGTTTTCTTTTCTGCTATGATGACCACAAGAAATCCCTCAAAACCCTTCATTTTCTTTTCTGCTATCGTCTTAGACGCGTTTATAATGTATCAAAAGATAGTATTTGGCCAAAAACAAAAACTAAAGAAAATATGAGGGCTATGGCAACTGAACGTTGGCCTTCAAGGTGACGTTTAGACCATTAAGCTTGTTTCAGGGTAACTAATGTAGTAATTGATAGTACTGGGGTAAAATTAAAATAACGAAAAATATGATGTTTATGTTGTCGCAACTGGCAAGTGGGTTGGCTTTGGGGTAAATCATGTAACAATTGATAGTACCAGGTCAAAATTAAACTAAAAGAATAATTTGATATATGACTATTTGGTGTAGTGTGCAAGTTGCAACTTTGGCCCAAAAATATAATCTGATTCGGGAAAAAACAATCAAATCTCGAAGTCGTATTTCTTAATGATTATTATTATGTTCTTTTTTTTTTTCCAGTCCGTTGGATTCTCTGCAGTTCCATTCATAGTAATAGCAATCGTGTGGTTCGTATTGCTCGGACTCTTCCTCATCTGCTCATGCCTCTGTTGCTGTTGCTGCGGTTGCGGCCGCCGGAGCTACGGCTACTCTCGCGTCTGCTACACTCTCTCTCTCGTCTTCCTCCTCCTCTTCACCATCGCCGCCGTGTAATCTCAATAACTCATTTTTCTTTCAAATCTCGACAATCTTGATTAGTATAGTTTCAAAACGATGTCGTCTTTCCTTTCTTCAGGATTGGGTCCGCGATGTTGTACACTGGGCAAAACGAGTTCTACGGTAGCGTGGAGAAGACGTTTATGTACATTGTGAGACAAGCAACTGGAGTTCTGGGTAAGCTTACGAGCTTATGGGACTCGATTCAATCTGCTAAAGACATTCAGCTCGATGGTCATACCCTGTTTCCTCCCGAGTTTAGAGGTAACATTGATCATTTCAACAACATGATCAAGATGTCTAACATCACTTACCCTGACCGTGTCGCTAATCAGACAATCCGTTATCTCACCGGAACTCTGAACCCTGTGTAAGTATTAATCAGATAGATGCCTTGCGTCACAAGTTATAAATAGAACCTCTGTTTGATTACTTGACTCTTTTTAATGTTCTTCAGGAGATATGTGTTAAATGTGATCGCTGGTGTTATGCTCGCAGTTGCATTCCTAGGCCTCTGTAAGTCCCAAAATTATAACATTTCTTTTTTCGACTTGTTTCAATGTTTTAACATGTCTGTGATTCTGAAACAGTATTTTCGTTCTGTGGACTGCGAGTTCTTGTCTACCTGTGAGTTACACATATACTTCTATACAGTCGATATATTATTATACTATATCATATCCAAATCAAAATCAAAATTGGTTATAATTAATGTTTCATTATCAGATTAGTAATTCTGGGTTGGATTCTGGTCACAGCAACGATCCTCCTCAGTGCCGTCTTCCTCGTCTTCCACAAGTAGATTTAAATTTTTCATCATCAGTTGATCTAGTTCAAAGATTCAAAGTTTTAATGTTTTTCTCAAACTAATGATGGTTAATTAAAACAGTGTTGTTGCGGACACATGTATGGCTATGGACCAATGGGTGCATAATCCAGCAGCAGATTCAGCGTTGAGCCAGCTTCTTCCATGTTTAGACCCTAAAACCATTGGAGAGACATTGGATATAACGAAGACGATGACCTCTACGGCCGTTGACATGACCAATGCGTACACTGTCAATGTAAGTAACCATGAGTTCCCACCTAATGTCCCTTTCTACCATAACCAGTCTGGTCCGCTCGTTCCTCTTCTATGTAACCCGCTCGACAAAAATCACAATCCTCGACCTTGTGCTCCAGACGAAATTCTACTCGCCAATGCTTCTCAGGTACATATGTATATATATCTTTCATCTAATAAGGTTAATGGTATATACATGCATGTTGATTGATATGTCATATGAATAGTAGAATTATACAGTAATAATAACCAATAATAATATAGGTGCACACAAAAAAAAGAAGCTATTTTACAACGTTCCTTAAATCAATTTTAAGTAACACTTTCTTACATTGATATATGATGAATGCATAAATTAACATTTTTCTCTTCTTTTTTTTTTGCCCATATAATGCATTAAATATTCTGACAAAAAAAAAATAATATCAAGAAATATGATGGCACAAACTAAAACTTTGTTTCATCAGGCATATATATATATAAAGATTAAAATGTTAACATGTTTTTGTGTAATTAATTAATTAGATCTACAAAGGCTATGTGTGCCAAGTGAACGCAGAAGGGATCTGCATAACGCAGGGTAGGTTAACTCCAGCTTCGTACGACCAGATGATGGGTGCGATCAACGTCGGGTTCACGTTGGACCATTACGGTCCGTTCTTGGCTAGTATTGCTGACTGCACCTTCGTCCGAGACACCTTCAGAGACATAACCACCAAGAACTGCCCTGGTCTCAGCATCACCAGCCAGTGGATCTACGCAGGCCTCGCGTCGCTCTCTGGTGCGGTCATGTTCTCACTCATCTTCTGGTTGATTTTCGTCAGAGAAAGACGTCACCGATCTCATACCAAGAAGTCTATGGTTCAGATGAATAGGTTTTAGTTATTGCAATTCGTTTATTAATGAGTGAGCCCATATTATTACACTTTTTTATTCTTTTTGGTTGGAAACGTTAATGATTGGTATGCTTCTTCTTTTTTTTGTTCCGTAGAGAATGAATTCGTCTAATCTTACTTACTAATCAGTTGTTTTTCTTGTAGAAGGTGAGAACATAAATAAATCAACAACAAATTTAGGATCATAAATTCATTATAGATATTAAATTATTTATATTTCTTTTTACTGTATTAGATTTTTTTTTTTCTTTTCTTTCCAAATTTTCTATTCACTAATTTTATCTTCTTCTTTTTTTTACAACTGTAAACTAGTATTTACTAATTTTATCTATAAGGTTAGAAAAGAACGTTGAATATTTTTAAACCAAAGAAAAGAACGTTGAATATTCTATGGTCGAGAAGAGTAGGTTTCAATAAAGGAAGCCAGTTAATGATTTTGAAAACGAAACGTCGTCGTATGGCCCAAAATTAAATGTAATTAATAACTACGAGTAAGAAGCTAACACCTACGACGAATTTGTGCCTCGAGGCCGGTGCAGAATCCACGTGTCTCTTCTGTTTCAATTTTCATATTCAAATTACAAGTTTTATTCCTCGTAGTTGAAATACGTAAGATTTTTGCGTATTTGTAGTTAGGTTCCGAATTAATGTCAAAACAAAAAGTTAGGTTCCTTATTAGATTATTTATTAGTATTGATTTGTGGGTTTTATGCACCGGTCCTGTTTTAATTGTCGGTTTTTGACTCGATGCATTGTTTCGTTTCTGTTTATTAAAAAGAAACCTGTGTGAATCTGCTCCTAGGACTAGGAGGTACCTATAATATTTAATTTCTAAACTATTAAAGTAATTGAGAATTGGGATCGTTAAGAACTATGTCAAAGTCATGCATCGGGCGGTCCACGCGGGACGAGACCTCACGTGTTACACAAACTCTTCGCATGATAACAGATTATTCTGTTTTGCTTATGTATTAGAAATCTGAATAAAATAAAACTCAAATACGCAAAATATCCTATGTTTTTTTTTTTTTTTTTTTTTAAAAAAATACGCATATAAATAAGTTTTCGGCTGGTTATGCTGGAACTATACAAATTAGAACTGTCGATTTTAATTTTTGATTTTTAAACAAAAATACGTAATATAAAAAATAGAAATACTGTAGGCTGTAAATTTTCTTGAGACCCACCTGCAATTATTAAAAGAGTTAACATGATTATTAGTTTCAAAAGTAATGTAAACACCTCTGACGAGTCACGAATCACGCTTATATTCTCGACTTTGTAAGAAAGTAAGAACTTATAAGTTTATAACGTATGCTTTAAATATGTTAAAACTTTAATATTACTCATGTATATATACCAAACATTTAAAGAGTGATATACTACTATATATTTATATATCTCCTGTGTCTATGACCATCACTTCAAAAGCAAGCAGTTGTAAATCCCCAGGGGAGAAGAAGAGAGAGAGAGAGAGAGTGATAGATCGGAGATGCCAAAGCTAGTGGAAAAATCGGGAAGCCGACCACCGTGGGTGGGATTATCGGCCGCCGCCTGGGTTCAGATGTCGGCGGGAAGCGGCTCGACGTTCCCGCTTTACTCCGCCGCTCTCAAATCGGTTTTGGGGTTTAAACAGCAGCAGATCACGATCCTTGGCGTCGCTTGTGATTTGGGAGAAAACATGGGGCTACTTCCAGGTTACGCCAGTAACAAGCTTCCTCCATGGTCAATGCTTCTCATCGGAGCTTCCTCTTGTTTCCTCGGTTTCGGCGTTCTCTGGCTCTCCGTCGCCGAAATCGTTCATGGTTTGCCTTTCTGGCTGGTAAGAAACAAGTCTCTTTTGTTTTCCATGCGGTAATTTCTTATTTCGTACTCCTCGGATGCCAAAATGAGATCAACGACCAAGTTTGTAAAATCTAACTTTTGGGGAGCTTCTGGTGTCATAAGCCCTAGATTTCATCCATTGCTTATCAGTTTCCTTAATTCCTACTGGTTAATCGAGCTTTTATATCTTTTGCTATAAGTTCTGTCTTCGATTAGATTTAGAAATTTGTATACGTGGTTAAATAGCGATTGTGATGCCTCTAGTTTCGACTTTCCTTAGAAATAAAAAGCAAGAATTTTGTTCTTGTTTCGTTGAATGATCGCTGAACTCACAAGACTACTGTTTTTTGTTTGTAATGTTGTCGACAGCTATTTGTCGCTCTAGCTATCGCCACCAATAGTAGCTCATGGTTCGGCACAGCATCTCTTGTCACCAATATGAGGAATTTTCCTATGAGCAGAGGCACTGTGGGTGGACTTCTCAAAGGCTATATTGGGATCAGTGGTGCAGCATTCACTGTGTTGTTCAGCGTGTTGCTTCACCACTCAGCTTCAAATCTGCTTCTGTTTCTTACTGTTGGCATTCCGCTTTTATGCTTAGCTGTGATGTATTTCGTCCGCCCCTGTATTCCGGCTACCGGTGAAGACCCTTCTGAGCCCATTTATTTTGCTTTTCTGCTCAGCACAAGTATACTTCTTGCTGCTTATCTTGTTGTGACGACTGTAGTTAGTGAGGTGTATTCACTGCCAAGCCTTCTCAGATATGTGCTTGTGGCTGTCATGGTTTTACTTTTGTCGTCGCCTCTTGCGATTCCCATCAAGATGACACTTTTCCGTTCAAATGCCAAGAGCTCTCTATCGGGTTCTTCAGACAATCTAGCCAAAGAGGAAGGTGTGTCAACCCAGGAAGAACCATTGCTGACACCTTCTACCTCAGCTTCAAACCTCGGGCCTCTCTTCGAAGGAGATGATGCATCGGATATGGAAATACTTCTCGCTGAAGGAGAAGGTGCGGTTAAGAAGAAGAGAAAACCCAGGAGAGGTGAGGATTTCAAGTTTGGCCAAATCTTTGTCAAGGCAGATTTCTGGCTCCTTTGGTTTGTCTATTTCCTCGGCATGGGTTCAGGGGTTACGGTCTCAAACAACTTGGCACAGATCGGATTTGCTTTTGGTATTAAGGACACAACAATACTCCTCTGCCTCTTCAGCTTCTTCAACTTTATAGGTCGTCTCGCTTCAGGTGCCATTTCGGAGCACTTTGTGAGGTAAGAATCTTCCTCATCTATCACTCGAAACAATCTCTCTGTTTCTTTTTCAGAAAGAACCGTCTCATACGGTTCTCCTTTTGATCTCTCAGGTCAAGAACGCTTCCAAGAACGCTATGGATGGGAGCCGCGCAGCTAGTCATGGTATTCACATTCCTCCTCTTCGCCGTGGCCATCGACCACACCATTTATGTAGCGACTGCTCTAATCGGGATAGGCATGGGGTTTCAGTTCTTATCGATCGCCACCATCTCCGAGCTCTTTGGTCTCAGACATTTTGGAATCAACTTCAACTTCATACTCCTGGGCAACCCGATCGGTGCAACCATTTTCTCGGCCTTTCTTGCCGGATATATCTACGACATGGAAGCCGATAAGCAAGGGAATGCGACCTGCGTTGGTCCTGATTGCTTCCGGGTAACGTTCTTGGTGCTAGCCGGTGTTTGTGGCCTTGGAACTCTGCTGTCGGTAATTTTGACGGTGAGAATTCGCCCGGTTTATCAAGCTCTGTATGCGTCCGGATCTTTCCGGTTGCAGCCGCAATCAACTGGTCATTGATAAATGCAGGGAAAGCCAGAGAGACAGTTTAGACGAAAGAAGATATAAAAGACACTCATAGATGCTATATCTACTTTTACATTATTATAGGCTCCTACTGTATCATGTGCCATTTTCTTTTTTGGAGGGTGTATTCTATGATTCGTAGCTTGTTTTATCGGCTTCTTGATGAGGTTGTAACGTTGTTTGTGTGTGTATTATAGTTATTGATCCAACTTTATCAGATAATTTTTGTTTTCTGGATTTCTTACTTTCACTTGTCAAAAGCCGGTTACTACTGTCCAAGCCAAGTGTCATGCCAAGCTTCTCAAATAGGTTATTTACCTAATGAACAAAAAATTAAAGACGAAATAGAGAGAGTCGTCACTCGTCACATAACAACAGAATCATTCTAAATTTTAGTTGTCAATTTAATTAACAACGTTAAGTAGCCTAACAAACATAATCACACACTTTGGAGAAAAAAAAAAAAAAAAATTCAAACATGTGGTGGAAGGACCCTAAAAATCCCATTCCTCACCATCTATCTAGTCTGATTCCTCAGCAGAGAGATATTGGGAGATATTCAAGTAGGTTTCAGATTCTGAAACATTGAATCCCACTTAATCTCTTCTCCATCTTTCCCCCAATAATTATCATCATCGCTGCATATCTTGTCTTCTTTCGAACCGTAATCGAAAACCTTGGGATCCGAGAAGCTATCGAGCCTACATGGAGTCCCGTTCGTCAACAGAAGTCTCTCTTCCTTGCCGAATCCGCCATTTCCGCTGCTCGGCATCACCGATCTCTTGTTCCTCTTCAGCATAGCGCCTTTCCATCTCCCGCTACTGCTCGGCACAACCACGAGAGCCCGAGACGATTCCTCGCGCCGGATCCAGCCCCGAACATACGCGGAGAAGCATTTCCCGGTCTTCCTAATCGCAATCAGGACTCTGGAAATCGAACGAGCGGTGAGCGGAGACGGTTTCCGATCTCGCCGAGCGAGCTTCAGGATCTCGAGGCGGTGCTTGGCGATCGAGATCCCCATGCTCTGGAGAAATTCGTGGTTGAAGTAAGCAATGTCTTCATACTCGAGCTCGTTGTGGGAGAAGGAGAGACCGTACTCGTAGATGAGGGAATCTTCGAGATTAGTTCTCGAAAGCCATGAGAACCAATCCATTGTGCTGCGATTGGAGAAGATTTTTTATCTCTAGACTGTAGAAGAAGAAATTTTGGTGAGGGGAAGGTAAAGTCGTTCAAGTATATAAAGGAGAGACGGTTGGGGTCCTTTTTGACTTTTTTAAAAAATTAGGGGCTTACTTGGTAAGGTGGGTGAACGATGGACTAAAGTAGACCAAAGTGAAAAGAAGGGGTCAAAAATAAGAAAATAAAAGAAGTTCACACATCTTTGGCAAAAGAAAAAGGATATAACACCAACACATGGAGATGAGTGAGTGTGGGTGTGTCCATTAATCACGGTGTGGGAAACGGAGGAGCATATGCTATCTTGCTTTTTTTGGGTCACTGTCTCTAATCTCTATCTGTTGTAATTTAGGGGTGGGCAAAAAAACCATAACCAAAAAAACCGAACTGAACCAAATCAAAATAAGTTATTTGGTTTAGTTATGGTTTAACCTAAAAATCTATTTGATTATCATTTTTATTAAGCTTTCGGTTTAGGTTTGGTTTGGTTAAAAACCGTAAAACCGAATGGTTTTTGACTAAAATTAAAAATAGTACTATAGGTATTTGATTTAAATTGGATTTATGGTTTATTTTGTTTTTTTATTAGGTTTATTTTTGTGGTTTAATATCAAAAATTTAAAATTTAATACTAAAAACCAAAATATATACTAAATGAAATTAAATGAGCCGTAATATATACTAGTTTTTTATATCATAATATTAGTGCTCTTAATAAAATTTAATATTAAATTTCTATATTAATAATTCTAATATCATTTAATATTTTGTATGTAATTTATATTGTTATTTTTTAATACTTGTAAAAAATCTTACTTTTTGAAAGAAAACATGTTCATATAATACCTTAATTTTATTTTTTTTTCGAAAAACATGGATAAACCAAAAAAAAAAACGAAATCAAACCGAACCAAATTGCATATGGTTATAATATGGTTTCACTTTTTGTAAAACCGATAAAACTAAAAACCGAAGAAAACCAAACCGTACCAGACCGAACTACTAATGATTTTTATATGGTTTAAGTTTTTATAAAACCGAAAAACCGAACCGAAACCAATCCGAAAACCGAAATGCCCACCCCTATGTTGTATACTTGACCATTCTTATTTTCAAATTTAGACCAATATATCAACAATTTAATGTTAATCAGCAATATATCAAATTTTATTTGCTGCAAATATCCTTACCAAAAAAAAAAAAAAATCTCACACAATTTTGCTTAGGATTGAAATATATTGTCGTTTTAATCTTAAAAAGAAAAGGATAATGAGAGCGGCTGATGCTTGATTATAGATGAAATGCAATGAAGACTACCGTGACACTAAAATATTTAAAAAGAAAAAGAAAACAAATGATGGCCATATAGATTATATTATTATAGATTATCTTCGTTATTAAGCTAAATAAAAAATTGTTAGTTCGTATTAAGTTGAATAATTGTCTGTTGACAAAATTAAAAATAAAAATTCTTTCTCTTCGATACCGAAGATTGATTACTTAGTATTATCTTCGTAGTTAGGTCAACTAACGATAACCAGAAACATACTACTATATATGGAAATTAAAATTCACCTTCTGTAGTCAACTAATATTTTTCTGTATTAATTCGTCTATATATACTGTTATTATAATTTTATTACTTAAGTCAATAAGCAAAAAATCCATTTTTATGATTATCCTCAGTTTAGCTTTTCGAAAGTAAGGAGGAAACTAAATTATTATTGAACTTTTAAGAGATTATGCGAGCCATAATTATGGAACGCTGTGTGTGATTACAAACATGGACACAACACAAGTGGATGCAATCATGAAAATATTCATCCATCACAATCAGAATATTGTATAAACATATCTACAGTTAATAAACTTAATTATACGGAGATAAATAAAAGACACGATTGGGTCATGAACATGTGGAATTCAAAGTTATGTTCAGTTGCACTAGCTAGCTCCCACTTCTATTTCCGGTTTAGCCATATTATGTTTTTAATGATTTAATACCCCATGAATTTGCGCATTAGTTACCATACTAACTTCCTATCTCTTGTATTGGTTAGTGCTTAATTAAAATAATCGAAGACTAATAAGAATTGAATTAGAAGATTTGCTTTAACAGCCGAGGTAAAGTCGTTGGATCAACATATAATTTAATACTCCACGCTAATCAAAGATAACTTTTTGTTTTTTGTCATGAACCAAAGGTGTAGTAAAGTTGGGTATTAGATCTTTAGTGATAACCTTTAAGTCGAACTTAAGTTTCGTTACTTCGCTTTAATTTCAAAATCAGATTCAGATTACTCTCGAGACTCGAAGTTCCGAATCATTCTAACCAGTGAACCATTGGTTATATCAGGTACCTAGCCGACTCAAATCCGGTTAAGTGTAAACCAACTCGGTTTCAAACTACATTCAGAAGTTCAGAACTGACACCAATCCCCAAAAGAAAACATAAACGAAGAAATTCATTAAATTGCAGCAAAAATAAAAGGGGATTTATTCTATCAGTAAAAAAACAGCAAAATCGCGTATATAAATAATATCATAAGAATCTGGTCTGTATCATGGGTATGATGAAAATCTCGTTACCGGAAACAATTCACAAACCGTAACAAACGCCATTGATTGAGTTCCTAGACGTGCATGTAGCAGTCACAAAACTGAAGACTTCCGGTTCGGTACTGGACTGAGAATCTCTGATCGTATAAATCTACAAGATCCTGAAAACCGCTAATCTGATTTGCTTCTGATGCTGTAAATGTTGCCAATGGTTCCCACAATGCTAACCACCACCGCCAAGATTAGCATCAACCATGACACAGATCTTTCCACGAGGCTTAACGAATTGCTCTGTTTCCCTAACCGTAATGCGATAAGAGCAGGGAATGTAAAACCAAGAGAAACTGCTGATGTTGCGCCGGTGAATTTGAAAGCAGTCCATATATTTGGGATCATCGTCGAGCCAATGTAAATAAGAGCCAGCAAGATCACCGTAAGTCCCAAAGATCTCTTTTTGCTTTCGGACAGAGGAGGCGAGCCTTCGAACAATAAGGTATCAACAGTTTCTCTTAAGGAGAAATGGATCACAGGGAAGACGAGAACTAGATGAAGAATGTATCCGATTCTGACAATGTAATTCACAGCAGAGCTGAAACGGATGCCGAGATCTTGATCAAAGTTGGTCAAAATATCTGCCTCGGTGTCCTTACCGAAGAGGAGATAGCCCGAGATAGCAGTTGAAGCATAGACAACAACACAAATCGCTGTTGTGATTCTCCCAACTCGGTTCATCTTATGAGGTGATCGCCCTTCAAGCTCGTTATAGATTGGCTGGACATTGAAATGGCAAACGTAAGCGTTTGACATTATCGGGATGACCACAAGAAGATCCAGGATTGATTTTTTGGAACCAAAATCAGGGGTCATCCTTGGAGGGTCGATAGTTCCTTCGATAAGCTTAATCGTCGCGACCAAAAAACAGACAACCACAAACACAACTGCAAGAGCAACTGAAGCAGCTGATGTTAAGCTCAAGGAATCAATCTTGTTCAAAGCACAGAGAGGAGCCAAGAAGATGACCATGACAATCAAAATCAAAACTTTACGGTGATCCCAGAATCCATTTCCTAACCATTGATCCAAAACTCCAATGTGATGAAGTGAACCAGACATGACATCGCCCATTATGATGAGATAAACAACGAGAACGCCACCGTTGTTGACAATGATACAAATCTCAGACAAAACCCTAGCGGTTTTCCCCAGTGCAAATTGCACCACCTCGCCGTAAGATCTGGACTTGTAAAGAACTGAAAATCTAATCAAAAGCTCAACACTGATCTCGGACAAAATCGCCATCAGGATAATCAAAATAAACCCTAATATCAAGCCGAGAACTTTCATGGTTGCGGGCAATGCCATGATCCCGGCACCGATAATCGAGGTGGTGAGGTTAAAAACGGCACCGTAGATCCCAGATCCTTGATTCGATTTCCCATGAACGAGTGAATAATCAGCGACATCGAAATCCAAATCATCCCCTTCTTCATCGCCAACACCATTACGAGTATCGTCAAAATCATTGACGAAGCTTTCTTCATCAGAAGAAAGCAATTTGGTTCTGGGTTTTCCTGGGATTCCATTATCCGTCTGTTTCTGTAACTCTACGTAGGAATTTTTGGAAATCACAGAGTAACTGCTATCCATTCGCCAGATCTGATATAAAACTCCCTCTGAAATCGCGATTAAAGAAAAAAACTTACAGAGAATCCGAGATCGAAGAAGACGAAAGAGAGACTTTTTTTCTTTCTCAACCGGGAGAGAGAGAGAGAGAGAGAAATTGTTCAAAAAATCAAATCTGCTGAATCTGGGGTTAAGGGTCAACGTCTCAATTGGTCGTTCTTCCTGCCTCGTCGGCGAGAGAGAGAGAAGGAGATAGTTTGGAAGGAGAGAGGTAACTTCTATCTTACTATTGGTGCTTTTACTCACACGTGGCGTCTTTTTTTTTAAAATAAAGGATCATAAGTATAATCTTCTTTTAACTTCAATAAAGTGTCTTATTAATTGGTGATTAGAAGCAATTAGGTTAGGCGTTTAATCCTTTAAGCATCTGTAAATAAGAGACATGGACAGCTTGTTTCCCAAAAGATTCAAATCAAAGTAATATTTTCGATGGTATAACGAGAGGAGAGAGAGACGTAATAACAACAAAAAATTATGGGTTGGATTGAATGAATATTTCTCATACTTAAAACAAAAAAACTCAGCATTAAAACGTGCTTAAATAATTGAAATCCAGCATTAAACATAAAAGACAAACAATTGATTGGAACTATGCGATATGGATCCAAGAAAATTGGGCTTTGGACCTCCACCAAAATGCAGACAGAATCTCCACCTTCTCTACAGATACTTTCTTGCAAGTGCACGTACTTTGGTGTCAAAATGTGACGAGGTAATCCGAGAACCCGGTAGATACAAGGGGTTCAGAAGAATCTACATGAATAGGCGATTTTGATGATGGTCATGCAATTAGATTGTGTTACCGCAGTGCAAGAGAATCAGATTAAGATCCAACAACTGCGATTTCATCAATCAAGAAAAAATTACCTTTATATAAAGCTCATGCACCTCCTGGAAGAAGCTCTTAATGCCATCCTCATTGCGTGAATCGTGAAGGAGCATGAGTCGAGTATGTGTTGATAAATTAAGCAAGAAACAAACATTTAACACGAAACCCAACATACCAAACTGACATCATTTAGATGGATTAATCAGAAGAAAATAAAATGATTTGCACTTGCTATTTTGGTTCCAATAAAAAGGATATGGCCTGCGGTCACATACACTGACACAACCAGGTCGTTAAACCTGTCGACAGACTTCAAGAACCTGAAGAGTTATATGATTATGAGACGAATCCTTACAACAGTATCAAATATTTTACACAAAGGGACTTTACTCACATGGCACTTGTAGTCCATGCTAGGTCTTGGACAACATCTAACGCTGCATGTAATATAAATTGGTGCAACTGAGCAGCATCTTCTCTCTGCCAAATATAGAGAATGGTGTAAGAGAATTATGTGCAACTTATCAACTAGACCACATACCAATTGCTATCATGGTTGAAACATATACTACCAGCTAGATGAAATGATAAACACAAAAACAGAGAAGAAAGGATAATCAACCAAATGATACACCAGAAACCAACTAGTCATGCAATTAGCAATAGACGATCTTAAAGAGCTACATTTTTAGAATTATCTAGTAAGAACAAGGCCTGCTTGCTTGGTTTCGTAAAGCTAAAACAGGGCGAAACATTCCTTCACCAAAAATAATTTAAACTAGGGAAATAGCAACCCTTCCATATCACCAGCTAAAGAAACAACAGTCATAATCAAATTCGTTATCCTGGATATTTCCATTCGAATGAGGCTAAATGATCTTTGCACCTCTTTTGTAACAGTTTCAGAGGGTTATATCTGGAGAGTTAAACTATGAAGAGGAAGAAAAAAAGTCAAGAAGAAGGAACTGGAAAGTATGTTGTGCCTATCATGTAAAATATTCATGGATGCAAATATTTCATGAAAATGGTGCAGACAAGCAGGAACATGAACTACAGACTTCAATGATTCAGATTCATTTTATTGGTTACAGATATAAGAGCCCCGAAAATAGTAGTAGGAAGTATACTTTAGCAGCAGATCCAACTTCAGCTTCATAGATGGGAATATCATTCCGACCCACGATTATAAAGCAGGCAGTGTTAGCCATTCAATCCCGCGTGTTCAAATGAAAGAGACTAGATCTTGTGTCTCCTGAAATACCAAACCAAAAAGAAAAACCCAGTTCTCAAGTTCAGTATTCATATTGGCTCTTATAAGCCAGCACCGACCTTTGTTAAGTAACTGATTTTGGGAGGAACCAAGCAACCCAAAGTGGGATACAAAGAGCTCAAGAGCAGTAGCCGAACCTAAGCTAGAAAATAATGATATCCACGACCAAAAGGCATTAACACTCATGATCCCGGAACTAGCTATGCAATAGAAATTGAAAGGATTTAAGAAGAGAAATATGTTGCCGCTTCTCCCAAACTAGTATGGTCTATTGGTCGATTCATCATCTGACTGGGACTTTGTTTCCCTTTCTTTCTGTGGATGGAAATCCAACAGCTCTCGTTTCAGAAAAATGAAATTAGGGTTAAAGTCGACGCAACAAGTAGATTAGAAACAATCAAATAGATCCGATTAAATCCCGACTAATCGAGTTAAAGTTTCTACTGGAGCAGAGATCGACAATTAGGTATCTTAATCTACGCAAACCTTGGAAAAGGGATGAAACTAACGTCTAGAAGCGAAGGCACAGGATCGCACAGGCTTCCGCGCGAAATTTCGAAGAAGGAGAAAATTCCTAAAATGGAGGTCCGACGATAGCATTAGCAGGGGTTGAGATTTTAATTCCAGATCAACAACGATGACTACAAGTATGTTGGGCCCGTTTCAGCTCCTTATTGGGCTTTAAGCCGCCCGGTGTATTCTTGGTGTCGTGGTCGTCATATGAGAAAGAAATAAACAAAAAAAAGTTAGCGGCAATGTTATGGATACGTGGAAATTCAGAAAGCAAGTCACATTACAAAGGCAATGAGAACCGACAAGTTCTCCGGGAAAGCAATCAATATATCGCCTAACTACCGCGATATGAGAAGGCGATAAATTGAATAAAAATAGCAAAGCAAATCAGCTTTGAAGAGGAGGGAGGGAGGATGGGAACGTACATAAGTGGAAACTGACCAATCGCGCCCCTTCTCTTCTCGTTTTATATATTTTTATTAATAGAACTATAAATTGATTTTACAAAATTTTAAAATCAACCCCAAACCCCTATCAAATAAACAAGAACAATACTAGCCAATAAGGATAGCAATAGTTTCACATTGAAATAAGTAAGATAGTGCGTCTTATACTTAGTGGAGTTTATGAATTTACGAACATACTTCACTTATATTTCACATTACTGTGTTTCCTTTCTTTTTGTTAAAGATTTCAAAAAGCAATAGCATCGACCAATTGAGCTACCTAGACACTTTTTTATATTTTGACCTTGTTCCTTTTTATGTTTCTAGTACTAGGAACTATTCTTAATTTTCTTAGAGTTAGGGTCATCTCAATTCTCAAACTACTTTGTATGTCAAGTTTTTTTTTAAAGATATTTTTAATATACGAATTAATTAATTTTATTAACTCCAATTTATATATATATATATATATATATATATTTATTAAAAACAACACTTAAAGAAAACTTCCTTTTTACATGGGATTCCTATTTAACTGTTTTACACAATAACATTTTTTATGCGAACGATAGATGGCGAATTAAAAAAATAAATAATGCGAACGATAGATATATCTAGTGAATAAATTATCAACCGAAGAGAGTATCTATACTTAGATTTGGCAGAGAGTATCAACGGGGCGGGGGGTAGCATCGTGAATGATTAATAAGATAAAGTTTAATGAAACATCTTTGTAAGAATCTAATTATCCTTTTAGACTTTTGGACAGACCCTCCAGATGGGACCCACGTGCTCTGCTTTTTGGCCTGAAACTTTAAAAAAAAAGAAAAAAGAAATATGCAGTGACTACTGACCACCACTCACTAGTCACTTCTCCATCTTTTAATGTCCATTTTTGCCCAATAAAAAAAAAAATCCATTTATTTAGAATGTCTTTAGTGTTAGTCAGTTTTCTTTTGGTTTTAAACGAGTCCGATTGTCTCAAATACTGGTTTAGTTTGGTCTACTCTACTACAATTTGAATTCTGATCTGGAGATTTGTATACAAAACAAATATTTATAATATCTAATTGATGATTTGTATATTTCAAAAATTATTTATTTTGGAAAAGTTTTGAATTTCTAGTTGAAAATATTCACAAATATCCAAATGTTTATTATTTTGTTTTTTTTCGGTTCATTTATTTCGAGCTATGTATAACTACAAAAAAATCATGTAAATTAAGAATAAACCATAATGGTTATAAGCTGTATTTACATTGACACAAACGATACATTAAAACTCTATGATGCACCAAAATTAATTGAAAACATAAATTATAGTTAAACTTAGGAAATATTTATTAGAAACCTAAATAGGGATTATCTATTCGAGAACCTAGATAGTAGATAGATATTTATCAATAACTAACTAGAAGAACTCATAGATGCATTAACCTTTTTACAAACAAATAGTATAAATTTATTTAACCAAAAAAAATAATAGTATAAATTTATAATCAGGTTAATGAGTAATAATTACATCATGCACATGTACCTAGTGACCCATGATGAAACGTATCATACTGGACTGACGAGTTGTTGTCTGATATTGACATCTTAATTTATAACTTTCCTTTCCGTTGTTAATGTTCCTCACTAACTTTTGATTGAAAATAAGACGTTGACCTACCAAACCAAATAATTCATTCTTTGTTCTTCAATTTTTTTTAGCTCATATGACTCTAAAAAAATCTGTTTAATGTAAATAGTAATTTGATGTGTGTTTTTAATATATTTTGGGAATATTTGAGTTTGTTTAAAAAATATTCAGCTGTTTTATAATTTTGTTTTTACTGTATCTTAGAGTTTAATGCATTCTTCCTAACTAACATAAACTCATATTCACCTGTTTGGATTTAGCATTGGATATTGTATTTGATTTTTATCTTCTCACTCAACAACATGTATTAAATAATGTTTGATAAAAAAGAATTGCATCTTCTTAGATGCTATGTCCGTATTTTGTATTAAAAAGCAAATTAAATCTTCAAATTAACTTAAATTAAAAAATAGTATTAATCTATGCATTAACATTATTAGAAAAGTAGGTACTCGTGTTACCATGTAAAATAAAAGAATAAAACTATGCTTTTCAAAAGTTATACTATACTTTTTCTTGGGCACCCCTAACTTTAGCAAAAGAAACCATTATCATTCTTGAGCAATTAAATCTTTTTTTTTTGTTTTTTTTGCGGAGCGAAAAACTTTAAGGTAATGACGTCGATGTTGCTAGTGAATATTAATATTAAGCAACACAAGAGAAAATATAACTTTTTGATATTGCGTGAATAAGACATAATTAACCTCTTTATAATCTTTGGCTGATTAGTGTGTTCTGTGAGAAGAATAATAAATGAGGACATTTTGTTGTCTTGATCCACCACAAATGGGTAAATTTTTTGTTTTGTTATCAACTGTTTTGTATTTCCAGCTAAAAATTTCCAATCTAAAAATAAAAGAAAGGATTATTCTACTTTTTTCCACTTTCTAACACACACAAGTAACCCTTTGAGTTCAATTATCTTTCCATCACGTGATGTTCCGCATTTCAAGAATAAATGGCTTACATGGCAAATTAGGTAATATTTGTCATTTCAAGGGGGTGGGGGTAAGGAACTTTAAGATGCATCTCAGAAGGAAAAGCTTTGTCGTGTAATGAGGGATCAGTGGGGACGCGAAGCTACTTAGCTTTGAAAGTCATATAAACCGTTGGATTAATATCTATGGGTTCATCGTACAAAATCGACGGTTTTCACCGATGGTGTAATCTTGTCTCGAAACAGAGGATCATGTCTCCGTGGAGTACAGCTAGCAACTAGAGATTCCGAGCCGATAGCTTCGAGAATTGTAGCCGGCTAAGTCGTATGTCTGGTTTCAGTGTAATTATGCATAAGCCGTTCCGCTTATCAACAATTAGCTTCCTTATCGTATAATAGGTGGATGCTCTTATCACCCTCCGCTATCCATCACCTTCGCATATTAAAATCTCCTTTACAGAAAATTAAAATCTCCATTTCTGCAAGATTTAATGCTCGTATAAATAATTTTGAAGAGAGAGAAAACTTGTTTTTTTTTTCGGTCGAGAGGACAAAACCAAATCCTTGGCTTCTTTCATTCGAGGAGAGAGAAACTCAGACGCTGGGCTTCCTTCTGAGAATCGATCTCTCTCTTCTTCATGGTAAGTAAGCTTCACGCTTCTGGGTGCTTCCGTTAACGGAATCTAGCTCTTTGAATTTCCGTTTTTGTTTATTTCTTTTACCGTAGTATTTTCTGGGTTCCCCCTTTTGATTTTTGTGCTCATGTGGTAAAAATATTTTTTTTTTGAAACCGTCATGTGGTAAAAATATGCCCATTTGAGCTATTTAATTCGATGGACAAAAGTACTAGGATTACCTATTTTTTCCCGATTTTAGCCTATATTACACTAATTAAATCCGCAGAAATGGGATTGTTTGGAGATTTTTCCGGAGATGGTTTAAAGATCTAGTTAAGAGGGTATTAAATTTCTAACTCCCATTATTATTTTAATTATTTTTGTAAAAATTTTATTTTTGAAACCCGGTTTTGGATGATGATGTTCATTCATGCTTATCGCCGCCATTAATTTTTGTTGCAGATCTGGTAATAGATTTGGTGGGGTTTCTGCATCTGAGTTGAAAACGTCTCGGAGTGAGTAAAGACATGTCTTCTCTTAGTAGGGAGCTCGTGTTCCTGATCTTACAGTTTCTAGATGAAGAGAAGTTCAAAGAGACTGTTCATAGGTAAGTCTTGTTCTGTACCGTTCCGATCTAATTGCGTTGGAGTTTTCTTTCCGTTTGTATTTTGGCGAATTTTAATAATGTATTAACTTGATTTCTGAAAATAGGCTTGAACAAGAATCTGGCTTTTTCTTCAATATGAAGTACTTCGAGGATGAGGTGCACAATGGAAACTGGGACGAGGTGGAGAAGTATCTCTCTGGTTTTACAAAAGTAGATGATAATAGATACTCCATGAAGATATTCTTCGAGATAAGGAAGCAGAAGTATCTCGAGGCGTTGGATAAGTAAGTAATGCGAGTTAAAGCCACAAAAGAAGAATTGTGTTTGATTTGCGAATCACCGTGGTGCTTTTTGTAGGCACGATCGTCCAAAGGCTGTAGAAATTCTAGTGAAAGATTTGAAAGTGTTTTCCACTTTTAACGAGGAGCTTTTCAAGGAAATCACTCAGCTCTTGACCTTGGAGAATTTCCGGTAAGCCATATAGGGTTTTAACAAGTCCGAGGTTTAACCATTGTGTGCAAAAGAGAAGAAAGTGTTTAAGCTGTTCAACTTCAGGGAGAACGAGCAGTTATCCAAGTATGGAGACACAAAGTCAGCCAGAGCTATCATGTTGGTGGAACTTAAGAAGCTGATTGAAGCGAATCCACTATTCCGTGATAAACTGCAGTTTCCGACCCTTAGAAATTCACGGCTGAGGACGCTGATTAACCAGAGGTATTGATCGTCCCTCCTTGTTCACTTCAAAATTTTCATTCCTCAGCTGCTTTAACTCTTAGTTTCTACGTGACTGCATAACTTGCAGCTTAAATTGGCAACATCAGCTTTGTAAAAACCCAAGACCGAATCCTGATATAAAGACTCTCTTTGTGGATCACTCCTGTCGCCTACCAAACGATGCACGAGCACCATCCCCTGTCAACAATCCGCTGCTTGGATCATTACCAAAAGCCGGGGGTTTTCCTCCTTTAGGCGCACACGGGGTAGGTCAAATTCCCAGCTGATATGTGTATTTTCTATGACTGCTTTTGGTCCTAGTTCTATACCTTCACATGGCGTGCTTGACTTGCCTTTATGTCTCCAGCCATTTCAACCAACACCTTCTCCGGTTCCGACACCTCTTGCTGGTTGGATGTCTAGTCCTTCCTCTGTCCCTCATCCAGCTGTGTCTGGAGGAGCCATAGCTCTCGGTGCTCCATCCATCCAAGGTAACTTGTTTTTTCAGGACCTTTAAGTTGCACCTGCGATCTATGTGTCATTTTCTCCACTTTGGTCTTAGCAGCCTTGAAGCACCCGAGAACTCCTCCAAGTAATTCCGCTGTAGACTATCCATCAGGTGATTCGGACCATGTCTCAAAAAGAACAAGACCTATGGGAATCTCTGACGAGGTGACAAAAATCTGAAGCAAAAATTTGATTAAACTCTACTGGTTTTGTTAGTTTAAACGTATTTCTTCTTTGCTCCTCCATATGTAGGTGAATCTAGGTGTGAACATGTTACCAATGACATTCCCGGGGCAGGCCCATGGTCATACTCAAACCTTCAAAGCACCTGATGACTTGCCTAAAACAGTAGCACGAACTTTGAGCCAAGGCTCATCTCCCATGAGCATGGATTTCCATCCAATCAAACAGACTCTGCTACTAGGTCTGTTTCTTGCTCTGTCTATCTATTTTTTTCATCAGAAATATTGTAACATCAGAAGTTTCTTGCTTCAATTTGCATTGTTCCAGTTGGTACAAACGTAGGGGATATTGGGCTCTGGGAAGTCGGTTCCCGAGAACGTCTAGTACAGAAGACTTTCAAAGTTTGGGACTTGAGTAAATGTTCAATGCCCTTGCAGGTGCCTTTCTTTCTGTAAAGCAACCAGAATCTTAATATCTAGTATTTATTTGAAACTTGAGTGACCAAAATTTCTGGTCTTTAGGCTGCTTTGGTGAAAGAACCTGTTGTTTCTGTCAACCGTGTGATTTGGAGCCCGGATGGTTCCTTATTCGGTAAGATTTGAGATTAGAAATGCTCTGTCAACAGCTCTGGGGATTCATATGCGCGTTTTCAACTGCAGGAGTTGCTTATTCGAGACATATTGTACAGCTATACTCTTATCACGGTGGTGAAGATATGCGGCAACACCTCGAGGTGTTACATGGTTTACAACATTTTTACGAGCGTTTCTTTCATTTCCTGTAATTAAAAGCTGTTTTTGATTTCAGATTGATGCTCATGTTGGTGGTGTAAATGACATTGCATTCTCCACTCCAAACAAGCAACTATGTGTTACTACTTGTGGTGATGATAAAACCATCAAGGTTCAGTCTTTTAATTTCCTTTCCATAACTATTTTTTTTCTTTTGTTGGAACCAAAAAAAAAAAAGAGACTAATCAATACTTGGAATTAAGGTCTGGGATGCTGCAACGGGTGTAAAACGGCATACTTTTGAAGGCCATGAAGCTCCTGTTTACTCTATATGCCCTCACTACAAGGAAAACATTCAGGTAGGTAGCAATTGTTAAACGGTTTCGCTTCAATTTTATTTTGGTCTTGACTTGGTTATTTCTTCTTGTGCTCAAGTTCATCTTTTCTACTGCACTGGACGGGAAAATAAAAGCGTGGTTATATGATAATATGGGTTCTCGGGTTGACTACGAAGCTCCTGGTCGCTGGTGTACAACGATGGCCTACAGTGCTGACGGAACTAGGTTATAGCATCATTTCTGTGTCTTGGTTCTGTTCTGTGTCGTCATGATGTGATAATGAATTATTTTGTTTTTTCACATGGATAGGCTATTTTCTTGTGGGACGAGTAAAGATGGGGATTCATACATAGTAGAGTGGAATGAAAGCGAAGGAGCTGTTAAGAGAACTTATCAAGGATTCCACAAGCGTTCTCTTGGTGTTGTTCAGTTTGATACTACTAAAAACCGCTATCTTGCTGCGGGTGACGACTTCTCCATTAAGTTCTGGGATATGGACAATATACAGCTTTTGACTGCCATTGATGCTGATGGGGGTCTCCAGGTATGCAAGCAAATGTCTCTATTGTTCCTGGAAACCAAATGTTTTCATTTGCAGTCATCATGGCTCTATATTTTGTAGGCAAGCCCACGGATCCGGTTTAATAAGGAAGGCTCTCTCTTGGCCGTTTCTGCAAATGACAATATGATCAAGATAATGGCAAACACAGATGGTCTAAGGCTATTGCACACGGTCGAGAACTTATCTTCTGAATCCTCCAAGGTACTGAATTTTTTGCTCATTGGATCTTCAAATGACACTGAAATTTCTTCAACACTCAATTTATCATTCACATTTGCAGCCTGCAATTAACAACATTGCGGTGGCAGAGAGACCTGCTGAGAGACCCGCCTCTGTAGTTTCCATCCCCGGAATGGTAGGAAACTCGAATGTTTTTCTTTCCTCGAGTGTTTTCTATCTTTTGGTCTGCGTCCAATCATCATGATTCCTCACTTTCCTTTCCAACAGAATGGAGAGTCGCGGAATATGGTGGATGTGAAGCCAGTGATCACTGAAGAATCAAATGATAAGTCTAAGATATGGAAGCTTACTGAAGTCGGTGAACCCTCTCAATGCCGCTCCTTGAGACTCCCTGAGAATATGAGAGTCACCAAGGTACCAACACAAGGACTAACATAGCTCTACTTATATGGCTTTGATTCTAATGACTCAAAAACTTTTGCAGATATCGAGATTGATTTTCACAAATTCTGGAAATGCGGTTTTGGCATTGGCATCAAATGCTATTCATCTGCTTTGGAAATGGCAGCGAAATGACCGTAACGCAACTGGAAAGGTACATATGGTCAAAACTTTGCCTTTAACATCGCACAGGTAAAGTATGAAAAATTCAATTTTTTTTTTATATATTTTGTATAGGCGACGGCTTCTCTACCACCTCAGCAGTGGCAACCAGCGAGCGGGATCTTAATGACAAACGATGTGACTGAAACTAATCCAGAGGAAGCCGTACCGTGTTTTGCTTTATCCAAGAATGATTCCTACGTGATGTCAGCATCCGGAGGAAAGATCTCTTTGTTTAATATGATGACGTTTAAGGTAGAATCCCAGCTAAAGACACTGCTCTGCTCTGCGTAATGAATACAAACAATGTTTCAGTTGATTTATGTTGTTGGCTAAGTGCAGACAATGGCTACTTTCATGCCTCCTCCGCCTGCTGCCACGTTTCTGGCCTTTCACCCTCAAGACAACAATATAATTGCAATTGGAATGGATGATAGTACAATACAGATTTACAATGTTCGCGTTGATGAGGTCAAGAGCAAGCTTAAAGGACATTCTAAGAGAATAACCGGCCTCGCCTTCTCCAACGTACTAAACGTTCTGGTTTCGTCTGGAGCAGACGCTCAGGTGCTGATTCATCTCATCTAATCAAGAATTCAGATGTTGGAGAAGAACCATTTATAAGTCTTATATATGTATGTGCAGCTTTGTGTATGGAACACGGATGGATGGGAGAAGCAGAAAAGCAAGGTTCTGCAAATTCCACAGGGAAGATCGACGGGTGCTCTTTCAGACACGCGTGTTCAGTTTCATCAAGATCAAGTACACTTCCTCGTGGTCCATGAAACTCAGCTCGCTATATACGAAACAACCAAGCTTGAATGCATGAAACAGGTTTTAGTAATTACCACTCTTTCTCTCTCTCCAAGATGTATGATTTTGAGTCTCCTTGCATCTGAAACCCTTTCTCTAACTTGTTAAATTTCAGTGGCCTGTGCGTGAGTCATCAGCTCCAATCACACATGCCACATTCTCATGTGATAGCCAATTGATATACGCAAGTTTCATGGATGCTACAATCTGTGTCTTCAGCTCTGCAAACCTTCGATTGCGTTGCAGAGTCAACCCCTCTGCGTATTTGCCAGCTTCTCTCAGGTGAGTAAAGATGTGAATGCATTGAAACAGAGCAATCTTGTTTTTTTGGTTAAGAAAAACAGAGTAAATCTTGAATCTCCATTATGCGTCTGCAGCAACTCGAATGTCCATCCACTGGTGATTGCAGCTCATCCGCAAGAATCCAATATGTTTGCTGTGGGTCTATCAGACGGTGGGGTCCATATATTCGAGCCGCTTGAGTCAGAAGGTAAATGGGGAGTGGCTCCACCGCCTGAGAATGGCTCAGCCAGCGCTGTCGCGGCTACACCTTCCGTTGGAGCTTCCGCCTCTGATCAGCCTCAGAGATGATATGAAACTGACCCTCCTTCTGTTTTTGTTTTTTTGGGTTTTAGATATTTTCGGATATTTTTTTTTTCTTGGGAAGAAAGCATTCTAACAAGGTGAATGGATTAATGTAACATATATCTATAGCAAGGTGAAACAGTTCCTAATTGGTTGATTCGTTGTTGCTTGCTTCTGTCGTCTTGCTCGAGCACATCACTACTTTATTTTTGGTTTTTGAGAAATTCTCAGTGTTACAAAAGAAAAAAATTGTGCTGAATATTGGTATGAAGCGAGATCAGATTAACAATTTTGTTTTCCAAAAGAACTCAATATGATTTTATTTTATTTGCTTTAGCCAAGGAATATAGAGACGATTATTCTCGATAAAGTCATCAGTGGGTGTTCGTGGACCAAGCAGATTTTGAATTTTTTCTCTTTATACAAAAGAATAGAATAAAGAGAGTGAGCCAGGGTAAAAGAAGCTCTCCACTGTCTTTTATTGCGCTCTTGCAATGGTCAATTTGAACAATTGCTCTTCATAATTCGACAGTCGCTCTTTTTTTTTCTTGATCCTTAGCACTTTTGCTTCTGACCTCTCTGGTATTAGCTTGGTTTTATATACTCAAAAAGGATATCTATAGGCTATATTTAGGTTACTACAGTGTAAGAGAAGTTTGTTTATATATACAATTCTATATTCTATAGAAATTAGCTAATATTCCAATCCACAAAAGATGTGTCTCTTTAAAAACACTTATATAGTATGCATTGCATGTTTTCTATCAACAGAATCTCTTCAAGAATCTAAAAAATTCTTTATACAACATATTCTTCTTTCTATAGCTTCAAACACCATTTTATACGGATTGTTTAACTTTAATTAATTAAAAATTTGATTGTTACACAATACATTGAAAATCCTTAGTTAATTTAATTTTTAAAAAACTGAATGGTGAAGAAAGAGATTTTTTTTCTTTCGCCAAATTAATCATAAACTTTAGTACTAAATTTAAGTTACATTGTGAAAAGAGGTTGAACATATGACACCTCTAACGGTGGGATATCGTGTGTTTGATTTGTTTTCTCAATTATACAATTTACCGCTCAAGAATTTTTAGTTACTTTGGTAATATAAAAACTATTATTTGTTTACCGTTGTAAAATTGGGTTTTGAGTTTCTGCCTACAATATTCCAAAAATTGACCGTTGGAGAATTTGCTACCGTTCAAAGATACGGAGTCAGATTTGGATAATCGGATAACTAAAGCTGTGCGGCCCACGGCCCAGAACTATTGATGATGTCAAAAATAGTAATTTTAAGAGAAAAACAATAAATAAATAAAAAATCGATTACAAAATTTATCTGTATGTATCTAGAAGCTACAGAGTGGAACGAGGTTTATATACTCGCCAATCGCCGTAGAGCGAAAGCTTGTACAAGAAAGATTCATCACTCATCACCTTTAACTAAAAATGGCGACGCTATCAAAACTGGAGATAGCCACGACCTTCCTCGCTTTCACCGCTCCTCGTTCCGCTTACGCCCTCAACTATCGCTTCTCTTCTGCCGCCGTCCCGCTTTTCTCTAGGCTCAGAGCTACTCCCGTTTCCGTCAGATCGAATCCGTCCTTATTCTATTCCCCGATGATGAATTCCAATCGCCTTCGAAGATTCTCCTCTGTCTCGGCCTCAGCTTCCGCGCCGGCGCCACCGCAAACAGAAGATTCCGATCTTACCACTAAGATTCCGCCAGACAACCGAATTCCAGCTACTATAATCACGGGCTTTCTGGGCTCTGGCAAGGTGACTCTTGTCATTTCATGTTATTCTAGGGTTCCTCTATCTTTCATGATACCTTCTATTCATTCGTGCCAGACTTTCGTTTCGTTTTGCTGATTATGCTGGATTTTGTTTTTTCTTTTTCTTTTTTCACGGATGAGCAGACGACATTGCTGAATCATATACTGACCAGAGATCATGGGAAGCGCATAGCCGTTATCGAGAATGAGGTACGTTGGTCCTCTAAATAGTTGAGTGCTGGCTGATTTTAAGTTATGGTTTCTAATTCATGTATAATGTGAATTCTCAGTTTGGTGAAGTTGACATTGACGGGTCACTTGTTGCTGCTAAATCTGTGGGAGCAGAGGATATAGTGATGCTCAACAATGGCTGCCTGTGTTGCACAGTTAGGGGTGATCTTGTGAGGATGATTTCAGAGTTGGTCAATAAGAAGAAAGGGAAGTTCGACCATATAGTGATTGAGACAACAGGTAGGGAACATTTAGTAGCACTGAGCTCTAGAGCTACTCATCCTTACCAAATTATTATGTTCTTAAAGAATCTGGGGAGTAAGTAATGAATATGCTATGTATAATTCCTTTTTCAGGTTTGGCAAACCCGGCCCCGATTATCCAAACCTTTTATGCGGAGGATGAAATTTTCAATGATGTCAAACTGGATGGCGTTGTTACTCTAGTTGACGCTAAGCATGCTCGCTTGCATCTAGATGAGGTCAAACCCAAAGGTGTTGTCAATGAGGCTGTTGAACAAATAGCGTATGCAGATCGTATCATAGTTAATAAGGTAACCAAAGTTTTGAACCCAACTATCTCCAAGAGAATGTGATAGTAATAGTGGTCTTGAGAGGTTGAGTCTGTCTTATCCTAAGATTCAGGCCGTTCCTATCTTATGTAGTTTATATTTACGAATAACTTCATTTGCACAAATGGTATTGACACATCGTAAGTGATTGATCCATGTTTTACCCTAATGTATTGGGAATATCGATTGTCCATAATGTATTGTTCTTCCTTGGCATATCTGCTCTTGTTCTGAAAAGTGAGTGTACTGTGTTGCAGACTGATCTTGTTGGTGAGCCAGAATTAGGTTTGGTGGTGCAACGCATAAAGGTTGATCCTGCTTCTTCTTCTTCCCCAGGTTTCTCATTAGATTATTCTATGTTACTTGTGCCCATGTTTCTTCCATGTTAACGTATTTGCAGACAATAAATAGCATGGCTCAGATGACGCGGACAAAGTACGGAAACGTTGACTTGGATTATGTTCTCGGAATTGGAGGTTTTGATCTAGAGAGGTCTGGTTCTTGTTCTATTTATAATAGTATTTCATCTGGTGTCTCTTAGCTTTATGCATTTATTAAGGTGTTTTTTTTTGTTCTATTCATTCAGAATCGAAAGCTCTGTGAATGAAGAAGATAAGGAAGATCATGATGAGTGTCACGAAGATCATCATCATGATCACGACCATGATCATGCCCACCATCACCACAATGAACATGGTATGCTTCAGCTTTATAAACATGGGTTTTTGGTTCTGGTCTAATTAGTCTCTGATTCTGAAACTGCAGAGCATCATCATTCTCATGATCACACCCATGATCCGGGTGTTTCTTCAGTCAGTATAGTTTGCGAAGGGAGCTTAGACCTTGAGAAGGTAATAAAAAATATGTAGCCGAGGGGCACAAAAAAGTCATATTTAAACAATTGATTGATGAAACCGTACGTTCACCTTCAAACTGTGTCACAATGCATTAGGCAAATATGTGGCTCGGGACGTTACTGATGGAACGCAGTGAGGATATCTACAGAATGAAAGGTCTCCTCTCGGTCCACACCATGGACGAGAGATTCGTGTTTCAAGGAGTCCATGACATATTCCAAGGCTCACCAGACCGGTTATGGGGAAAAGACGAGGCCAGAGTCAACAAGATCGTCTTCATTGGTAAGAATTTGAACCGGGAGGAGTTAGAGAAGGGTTTCAAAGCTTGCTTGATTTGATTTTCGGTATCTTTATTTATCGATGCGATTTCTGGCTGATTTTTGTATCCCATCGTTTTAAATGGTGAGAAATTATTATTAAAAAAAAAATGGTGAGAAATTCTACCGGTAAACTCGAATAAAGAACCGTGATGCCCTCCGTCTGGGAGAAAAGAAATAACGGGTTCGATAGACATTAAAGGTAAGCCCATTAACGGCCGAATATACAGGTTCATAAACCGTCCGACAAACATAAAATATAATATGTCCACTAGCGGCCCAATAAATATAGAATAGGCCAATTACCAGCCCATCTAAAAAATAACTGGCCCAATAGAAATAAATTGTAAGCCCATTAACGATCCAATAGATATAAATTGTAGGCCCATTAACGGTCCAATAGACATAAATAATAGGTAACGGCCCAATAAATCTAGAAAATAGGCCCATTATCGGTCCAACAAATTGTTGACCCAATAGCCCATTAACGGCCCAATAAATATAAAACAGGCAGTTAACCGTCCATATTTATTTAAAATACCAAAGGCCCAGTAAATATAGATAATAGGCCCATTACCGGCCAATATAAAAAATAACTGGCCCAATAGAAATAAATTGTAGGCCCATAAACGATCCAATAGATATAAATCATAAGCCCATTAACGGTCCAATAGACACAAATCGAAGGCCCATTAACATCCCAATAAATTTACAAAATAGGCCCATTAACGGCCCATATAAAAATAAAAGGCCCATCAATGACCCAATAAATTGTAGGCCCAATAGCCTATTAACGGTCCAATAAATATAAAACAGACCCGTTACCAATCCATATTTATTAAAAATAACAAAGGCCCAATAATATAGATAATAGGCCCATTACCGGTCTATAGAAATAACTGGCCCATTAACGGTATAAATTGTAGGACCGCTAACGGTCCAGTAAGACATAAATCATAGGTTCACTAACAGGCCCAATACACATAAAACAAGCCGTTACAGCCCATATTTGATTAAATAGTAGGCCCATTATCGGCCCATATAAAAGTAACAGGCACATTAACGGCCCAATAGGGATGCCCATTAATGATCCACTTCATAAATTATAGGCCGGCCCAGCAAACATAAATTGTATACCCATTAATCGCCCAACAGACATATAACGACTTAGTGGGTGACCCGACTATCTGCATCTTCGTTTTAACTGTTTTGCGATTCGAGAGATGTGCAAAATCTGATGATTTGAGGCTTGATTCGGGCATCCTCGACATCACATTGATCTGTTTGAAAATAAATATTAAAAATCAAAATGAAACAAAAAAGCACATTCGTTAGAAATTTTGTACCTTCGCGTAGAGATATCTGCAAAATTTGGCTGCTTTGCTTATCCAAGATACCACTGCAGATCGATGACTTGGAAAAGACAAATATGAAAAAAAAAACTAAAGAGAAACAAAATCAAGTAAATAAATGTATTAGCCAATTTAGCAGTATGCTTTCAGTTAAATTTATCTTCTTAATACTTAATCAAATAAACCATCTAATGCAAAATTAATTAAAAACTAGTTGTTCTACATTATGACGAGAAAACAAAGCGTTTATGACACCTCTAACTACCAGTCAAACCTATAACAAACAATCAAGTTTCATAACTAATACGATAATCTAAAATCTTCATGTTTGGATCATACGTCTAGACCATACACAACTACAACAATCTAAAATTCTATTTTAAAAGGTTTGGGTCATAGTTAGGTGGGGAAGACTAGAAGATTTTAATTGCCAAACGAGTTAGAACCGACTGTTTCACATTAAAATGTGAAAACAAAACGATCACGGCACCTCTAACGATCAGCTAGAAACTGATAGGATTCCATGTTCGAGCTATTTTCACACCTAAGCAAAACAGTCAACTTTCATAACTAATCCGACAATCTAAAATCTCCTCCTAAACAAGGCTATTAAAAAAATCCCTTTTATTAGAATGATTCGATATGTGCAAAACTCAAGACAAACCTGCTCTGAGCAGCCTGCTGCAAGAGTGAGGAAATTTGTTCAATGCTGCATACATCTACTATTGTCAGATCGTGTTTCCATTAACATCATGTGTGATGGTATACTTTCTTCCAGAGGTGCTACTGTCTGCTCGCACAGGCTCTATAGCAATTGTTCGAGCAAGTCCCTGATGGACTCATTGTAGATCTCCAACATTGAGACCTACAAATAAACTTAAATCAAATCAAGGTACCAGTGAAAGCATTCAACAAAAGTTAGAACATTCAGACAGAAATCTATACCTACATCTTGAGGTTAATGAGCTTATAAGCTTCTTCCGTAACAACTCTCCTTCACAAAGTTGATGCTCCGTATCTGCAAGGCGATCTTTTGCAGTTCATGCATACGTTGTTTTTGCTCCTCAAATTCTGTCAAAGTAAGCGACATAGATGCATCTACCATCTGTAGAAAGCAAATAAAAAATATGTCAGTGTAGAGCAACAATATCTAAAAGTTAGCAGATAACCAATCCAAAGTATACTTGATCACACCATTACCTTTAGCTTTTCTTTAGCAAAAGCTAATTCCTGTTCCAACATTTTTATACGCTCTTTTTGCAACGAACATCTTTCCTGCAGAATGAGATTGGAATTGTCACACAACTGAATATAAGGCAAGGATGCAACAATTTCAACTTTGAACTAACCTCCAAAGATCCTGATTTTGCTATCAAAATGTCCAACTCATGAGATGACTTTCATCGGCCAGCTTCTGTGACTGTACAACCTGGCGATCACGATTATCCCGGACTTGTTGGAGCTCACTCCGAAGGTTTTTGGCTTCCATCAGCAAGGACTCCTTTTGTTTTACCGCTTCATCTTGTGAAACCTTGATCAACGAAAGGGAAGAGAAAAAAAAAAAGAAGCAATGAAATCACTAACAAATCACTAAAAAAATTCCCAGAATGAAACAAACCTTTCGTTTTGGTCAACAAACCTTTGTATCAAACTTTCCGGCTTTCGTTCTCTCGTTAAGCAAAGCCACCACTTCATCTTTTGTAAATTCTACTTTACTACACTGCTCTGTGCTGCCCATATCGCTGTTCGCAGTAGCATCTTGTCTGTTCACTGTCGAAAGAACGTGTCTCCTTCCAGTGCCTTGCGTTTCAATTTTCCTTGGCTTGTCAAAAGGAATACTGGAGAGAGCTTCCTTTTTCTGAAAATGCGTTCAGAAACTCAAAAAGCTAATCCAATTTAAGTAACATCACAGATTATTATCAATTTCTCAAGGAGACCCATAATCAACCTGAATCGCGCAAGGAACCCACAATCAACCTCAACAACGTATCACTACGGAATTTCAAAAGACGTTGAAAGATGGCTTAATAAATTAAAATCTGATATGCCATAGAGCAAAACTCTAAGTCAAAACGATTAGACTGGAAGATATCTTTAGAACTTTTTACAGTCTCATCTTCTCGTTTAGGTTTTCCTCACCCACCCATCTAAATCTCATGTACGAAAAACTCAAATGCCAGGATGAAAACTAGTGGAAGAAGAAGAACAAAAAACGGAAAATGCTTACGGCGTTTGGACTGCGTGGAGAGCGATTCTGGTTGCGAAGAATCGTCAATCGCATCAAAATTTTGCTCCTAACGAAGAAGATTTCTTCCGAAACCCTCCGATTAAATTACACGAATCCGGGAGAAATTCAGACCTTATTTCTTCTCAATCCGAGACGGGAAATTAGGGTTCTTCCTTTTTTGGTAATTGGGGATATAGGGAGGAAGAGGACGAGCCTCTTATTTGAAAATTTGAAAATAGATCTGGCCAACTCTTGCAAAATTATAACGTCCTCGATAATAATGTAATAATAGTAATACTTCCAATTAATATTCAAGTCATTGTAAAAAGTATAGGCTCCATATGGGCCTATTGACTTGTCGGCCCATTAATCGGAGAGAGAGGACGTAGGATATAGTCCAATTCGGTTTGGTTGGATTTTATTTTTTCTTTCTCAAACATACTTCATTTAAATCAAATACGAGTAACACAGGCTTGTTTTATTGGATTTTGGTTAGATCTTTTTAGATTTTAAAATTTATACTATTCTAGATTAAGGAAAAAGCAAATTGAAATGAATGGGTTGTTAGAGTTTCAAAAATTGAAATGAAATAATAAATCTTTTTATCAAACAGCCTTGTCATCTTCTCTTAAAATTGGATTTATTTCGCTTTAAATTAAGAGGGTTTGCTTTTATTAATGGGAAAAAAATTAAGTATCAGAATTTTATGACGTAGATTGATTAATTTTTCTTTTGCATGACCTATAATCTATAATCTCTAAACCCAAAGAAGTTGAAAAAATATGAAAACCATTCAGGCAAGTTTTGTGCTCAGCATTCTAATCATAGCGGCTGCTTTAGTAAGCGGAAACGAGTTTTATGATACTCGTCGTAAACTTTTGTTAGCTCTCCTCTGGTTTTTTGCAATCTCACTCAAGCCAATTGATCATGGTCCTGCCAAATTCACAACACCAAAAGGTTTAATAAGATTGATAATATCTTCTACTCATTAAAGCTGTTGTTCCCTGGGAGAAAGTGAGATCCAAGAGACTCAAGATTCTCGGTGATGCGCTTCCATGGAGCTCCGAGATAATCATCATCTGACTTCGTCTTCCTCTTTCTCTTCTCGACAAAGTCGACGCCTTTACTCTGACAGGAACCCTTCAAGATGTGATCTTCAACACATCATCTCCAGAGAAGAAAGAAATCTAGATAAAGAACTTCAACACAAGTTGTATTTGTATCGAATTAGGACAGACGAGTACTTTAAATTCGGATCTGGATTCTTAAGGAGATTATGAGCAAGAACGCAAGAGAAGGCTTCTCATACCTCATCAAGAGGAGCCAACGGTCATTTTTTTGGGGAATTTATTTGTAGCCGTTGGATTGGCTGATTAAGTGTTGTTGTAACTTGCAAGAGATGTGAAATTAAATGATTTATGAAAGCGTTTAGCCGTTGGAGGATTTAGTTTAAATCCCAAGAGCTGGAGTTGACCATATCACTCTTTATTTTTAAACAACAAAACAAACACCACTTTAATATTTTGATAATGATCATGGTTTTTTTTTCTTTTCGTCAACCCGATCATGGATTAATTAAGTCAATCATAAATCAGGTTAAAAAACTTCAAAAGTCGCTACTACGATGTTTCGTTGTAGTTAAGGAGAGAAAAGAACGCATATAATTAATCCCACAAGATTCTTCACTTCTTTCATTTTAACATGTGAAACACTTAAAAAGAAGAGATATGCTCGAGAGTATCCCATAATAATTATAGATGTATGTAACCTATTCCTATGACCTCACAACTTTCTTGTGCTCATGTTTTCTCTTAGTATGAACGTTGGTTGGGTCCATTAAGAATATATCACGGATTCAAGTTCAAAAATTCCATCTCTCAATTCGACCAAATCCCAATAAAACAAGATATCTAGGATTTGTGTTTCACTTCTTTTTCTTTTTCTTGGTGGGTTTCTAAACATCTAGACAGCAGAAAATCAAGTTGACCCCATTAAACAGAACATAAAGCACCTCCTCGAAACAAAAAAAATATGCAAAAGAGTGAGAAATAGGCTTTTATATAGTTATTACTTATTAACCTCCTTCACGAGAAGATCCTGAAGAGGAGACCTCCATGTGTGGCAAAGAAGGGAGCAAAGACAAGAGACTCAACAGCCATTAGCTTGATCAATATGTTAAGCGATGGTCCTGATGTGTCCTTCAATGGGTCTCCTATTGTGTCACCTATCACTGCTGCCTTGTGTGGCTCTGACCCTTTTGGTCCTAAGCTCCTCGCGTGCTCTGATGCACCCGCCTGCTCATTCATGGTTTCACATTCGTTAAATCCCTTTGATTTGTGTATATTTTCACCAACAAACAAAAAAACCTGTTTCTTTAAAAGCCTTGCTCACCTCGATGTACTTCTTTGCATTGTCCCAGGCTCCACCAGTGTTAGATGCTGAGATCGCAATCTGTTTTAAATAATCCAACAATCTCAGTGAACGTACATGGAAACTCGGGCAATGATGGACTCGGGCAATTACCAGGTTTAATGGTTCATAAGATTTATTACCTGAACTCCGGAGATAAGGGAGCCAGCGAGGACACCAGAGAGGGTCTCAACGCCAAAGAAGAAACCGACAATGAGAGGAGTAAGCATGACAAGGCAACCGGGAGGAATCATTTCCTTGATGGAAGCATCAGTCGAGATCTTGACGCATGTGGCATAGTCAGGTTTTGCGGTACCTTCCATGAGTCCCGGGATGGTGTTGAACTGCCTCCTCACTTCTTCCACCATCTTAAGTGCTGCACTTCCGACGCTCTTCATCGTCATTGCAGAGAACCAGTAAGGAAGCATGGCTCCAACAAGCAACCCAATCACCACCTTCGGGGTCAGCACATCCACTGTCTCTATTCCTGCTCGGCTCACAAATGCACCAAACAGAGCCAACGACACTAGAGCAGCAGATCCGATCGCGAATCCCTGTTATAACAAACCACAAGTTTTGAGCGCTGTGGTTTTATTGTACAACTCGAGAAGAGGAGGTTTTCTTTTTATTATGATACCTTTCCGATTGCAGCGGTGGTGTTTCCAGCGGCATCGAGAGCGTCGGTTCTTTCTCGGATGCGGTGGCTCATCCCAGCCATCTCAGCAATACCACCAGCATTGTCACTGATTGGACCGTAAGCATCAATTGCCAAACCAGTTGCAATGGTACTGAGCATGCCTAGAGCAGCAACAGCCACACCGTACATCGCAGCAAAGCTGAAGCTAACAAATATACTAACAGCAATCGCAAATATTGGAATTATGACGGATTTGTATCCAAGAGCAAGTCCGAATATAACGTTGGTTGCTGCTCCAGTTCTGCATGAATCTGCCACGTCTTGCACAGGGCTGCAAAGCACACGGAGACATATCATAATTGGTCATCAAAGAAACCACAGAGAGAGAGAGAGAGAGAGAGAGAGAGAGAGAGAGAAACTGGCAAGCAAATAGAGTCGAAAGTAGTCTCCTTACCTGTACGCATTGCTCGTGTAGTATTCAGTAACAAAGCCTATAATGAGTCCAGCCCATAGACCAACAGCAACACAGAGGAATAGCTCCCTGCAATTCCAAAATTGAAGTAATGCACTTGAAAAAAAGGATCCACAAACTGCAGAAAAATAAAGCAAATGCAACCAATCATGGATCTTACCAGTTTTTCACAACTTTCTGTGTCCCGAAGTTGTAGATGGTAAAGGAAGACGGTAACCCAGTCCACGAAACTATAGCAATTCCAACAGTCATGATAACCGTTGATATAATAAGCTGGTTTTTCAGCGCCGGCTCGATCTCCTTTACTGCCTTAATCTCAAAGATGTCGGTGGCAAAGAGAGTAGTGATCAAACAAACCAAGATTCCCATTGAACTGATGAGCAATGGGAACAACATGGCAGTGAAATCATGGTTGATTCCAAAGGACGAGATAGAAGCAACAACAAGTGCAGCACAAGATGATTCAGCGTACGATCCAAAGAGATCAGATCCCATCCCAGCAATGTCACCAACATTGTCACCAACATTATCAGCAATAACCTGAAACATGACAAAATTAATTAGTTAACTTGTCGGTAACTAATATAAAAGTGTAACTATTAATAAATGTAAAATGGGCATACAGCTGGGTTTCTGGGATCGTCTTCCGGAATATTCCTTTCAACTTTTCCCACAAGGTCAGCACCAACATCAGCAGCCTTAGTGTAGATTCCACCACCAACTCTACCGAAGAGCGCCATGGAAGATCCACCAAGCCCATAACCAGTGATGGACTCAAAGAGGCCTTCCCAGTCATCGCCGTAGTAAATCTTGAAGAGATTGATAGTAATGTAAAGCACCAAGAGACCGTTTGCAGCGAGAAGGAAACCCATGACAGCGCCAGACCTGAATGCAACGATGAACGCCTTTCCTACACCTCTCCTTGCTTCCAGTGTGGTTCTAGCATTGGCATAAGTGGCAATCTTCATCCCAAGAAAACCGGAGAGGACTGATGTCACAGCGCCGAGCACGAAGGAGATGGTGCTGAAGACAGCAGTTGCAAGAGCAGGCTTGCAGATTCTTGTCTTGTCGTAAGTGCAAGGCTGGCTCTTGGTGCTGAATCCCTCAACAGATCCGAGGAAGAGAAAGATAATGACAGCAAAGAAAACCATGAAGACACCAACATATTTGTACTCGGTGAAAAGAAAAGAGGTCGCACCTGTTCACACACGAACAAGATTACAGATTAATGGGCAGGCCTTTTATAACCAAATTAAATTGTCGAGATAACGAGTTGAGACTAGAGAAAGACAGCAAAAAAAGAGTTCTTCGAGTCCAAAACATCCTTCACCGTGTGAGGCACGTGCAACACATAAGCTATGACCTACCAAATCCAAAACTAAAGATAGTTTCTTAACTTGTCTGCCAGATCCGAACCCAAAAGTCACGACGAGGATAATTAAAAAAAAGTTTCGATTTTTTCCTCTTCCCAAAAGCGACATTTCCAGATTTTGAAAAATGACCGCAGTTTTCTACCAACGAAGCGAGAAATTTCAATTGATCTCTACAACTAAAAACAGGGCAGATTTAAGAAAGAGAAGCGTGAGATCTAACACGTGATTTCTTTAGCAAACAAAAAAAAAGATCTAACACGTGATTCACCTTCCGATATAGCGGTCTGAATCTCTGCGCACTTGGCCACGACGCTCTGATCATTAACCCCTTCCTCTTCCTCGATCAAGTAATCTCCGTGTCCATTCTTCCCGTCTTCGGAAGGAGACGACGCGCCACGATCGGCGGTGAGTTTTACGCAAGATACGATATACCACTGGAAAAGCGAGAACACGATTCCCACCAAGGCGCACACCGGCACCAAAATCTCCGTCCAAAACTCCGGTAACAACGCCTTCGCCACCATCTCTCTCTCCTAATCAAACGAGAATCGAGAAAAGATTGATGCTCAGCAAAATGAAGTTGGAGAGGAAGTGAAGCTTCTCGGTGAGATATCGTGTCGTTTATAAAAAGACTACTCTTCTCTTTGGATGCTCCATTAAAAACCGGGTCTTATTTCCTACACTTATGTGCACGTTCTTACCGTACACCTACTTATTTAAACCGTTCAATTTTTATCTTCTACCGATCCAACGACTTCTAACGTGTTAGTCTTTAAATTGTTTAATCGCGGTGGATAGGATCGATAACCACGTCACATACACGTGGCTTGGACTCACCAAAATGTTCGAACCGCGCTTACACTGCATTATACAACGCGACGTAACGCCTGAGTCCATCCTTGCCCTTGATGTGTAGAAATGCGCTTATAGCCGTTCGATCCAACAAGATCAAATTATACCTTTTTTCCTTTTTACATAAGCTTTTCTATATATTTACTGCATACAAATTTTACAAAAAAAAATATCTCAAAATCGTTTAACATCAATTATATTATTTTCTTAAAATTTAAAGTTAATAGATAACTATAGATCATAATGGCAAAAAAAAAAAAATTCTAAACAAATTTAATAACGAGAAAGAAACTCTTTAAATACCCAAACTCTTTAAATTTATCTCAAAACAATAAAACACTGTAAGTCTAGTCATCACTCTCATCTTTCTCCAACTTACGTGTCTCCACGTGTACATTCATACAATTTTCCATACGGACAATGCTATAAAAGTTACTTATTTCTTTGTATGTCTCGAATGGCGTGCAACCTAATCACTCACTCATCATATAAAAAAGTTACTTAATATAATTTGAAATATTTTTGATTAGTTTACATGGATAAATGCAAACAGTATTTTAATTGATTTTCAGTCACCACACATGCTAATAAGCCGATCTATTTTCATCCTCTTGTCCCTTTCTGCTGGCTTCCTGCAAACCAAAAGAGTTGTTACAATATCAATTCTTTTTTTTTTTTCTGCAGTTTCGATGTCAAATTCGAAGTACCAATAAGTAACTGCAATCGATTTTCACTTGGTAGCACATTTATAAAGAATCTTGTGGAATGTTTTTTTTTTTTTTTTATAATAGAATCTTGTGGAATGTTGTTAAACAAAATTTAAGAAAACAATATATTGTGGGATAATTCACCACAATTTAGCGAGTTAGCGAGAAAGAAACTATGCATTATGGTGTAAGTGTGCGTTTTTGGAAGACTTGAAATTTTGAAGAAACTCTTTAGCCATTTTCAACTCCTGCATCTGTCTCGACTTGTCCCACTTATGTTCAGTCGCTAAGATCTCCACCACACGTTTCAAAGCCCCCCATCATCATCGGTATCTAAAAAGGCGATTCGTTGACACCTCCTGCCTCCTGGTGATGAAATCTTCACAATACTGTTTCTTGCACGTAAGCAACTTCTGCTTCAAGGAACAGAATGACCATGTGCTATAATGTCAACTTCTTGATTGGATTAGCTTAGATTTATCTTAAAAACTATAAATCTAGTGTCATTACTCTGCTTTCAAAATATGTAATTACTTCTATTTTGTGAGTATTTACTGACGTGTAAGCTTCTCATTATACATCAGTCCTTATCGTTATACTTTTTTCTCGTCTAATTCTGATTATTTTCCTAATTTTGATAGATTCAATATTGTTGTAAATATTTTAACTAAATTTTCAGTGTGTGAAGCAGTGACCATGGACCGCCCCCTTGCAAAATAATAGACTTCCGTAATTCAGGAAATTATCTTATTTTTTCCTTTTATGTGGCGGACATGTAATTTAAGGAAACAATTTATATGAACATTTATCAAAGGGAATAAAATACAGATGGTAATTTCTAATCTTATAAAATATTTCCTGATTAGTCCCAATTAATCAATTAGAACACTGATTGAGTTTGCAAATCATATGTGGATATACGTATATTCAAACTTTTTAAAACGTTGTAGTTACTTATCACTAGCGATATAGAATTGAGCATAGGATGATTTAAAAAAAATAAAAAATAAAAAATTATTGAGCATACGATGATATTACGAAGAAAAGGTGTTGTTGATATAGTATCCAACAGTTTTTGTACGAAGACATGTAAATTAACGGCTTATGATATACTGATATTATTATTGTTATATTACATCCCAAATTTTAATCTGCATATTTTAATCCCAACAAACAAAAAGGTCGTCAAACAGTTTTGATAAACTAAGTGTCAATATCATATGATTTGCTATCACAAAATAGTAAAATACATTGATAATATTAGTGGTCAATCAGCTCACCCAAAATTTGATGTATTGCCTTTACCACCACTAACCGATATTAGTAGCTAAACCCCATTTATCCATACCTTTTTTGTAGTAATCTATCCATATCTTTTAATTAAGTAAACTTAATCTGCTAAACTTTATAACTAGTAAAACACGGTCCGTTTTATATATAACTCGTCAACTTGTTTAATCACATTTGAAACTATATTTTTCCCAATTAAATACGAGGTCCACCCGTGAAATTTTATCCAATCTGGTTTTTTTAATTCCAATTATAGATAGAGTCAGATAATGTTGGGCAAGTTTTTTTTACTTATTTCCTTAATTGGATTTCGGTTTTTCATATAATTAAAAAAAAAAACTCTAACCAGATTTGTGAAGAGACATGTGAGTTTTTCAAAGTCAACGATAGAAACGGTTAGAAAACCCTCCAATGATAGAGAAGGCACGTGGCAGATGTAGCTGAAATGAAGTAGGGTGATATCATAATATTGACCTTCCACCAATAGAAAGCTTAATTAATACATCATCATCATCCGCTGGAGTAAATGGATTCAACTTTCCAACAAATTCTCTGACTCGATTCAGCCTTCTATATCAGAGTTCCCATTCTCTCTTCTCAACTTTTATCTTCTTCTTCTTCACCTAACGAAACAAAAATGGCTGGAGAAAATATTGGTTTCATTGGATCAATCGATCAAGGAACCACCAGCACCAGATTCATCATTTACGATCACGATGCTCGTGCCGTTGCATCTCATCAAGTCGAGTTCACTCAGTTCTATCCCGAAGCTGGGTAATCTCTCTCTCGGTCTCGGTCTCGATCTCTCACCTTTCTTCATGTATTCATTGGTTATGTGATCACTCTGGCAAGTAGTTGAGACTTTTATGGTCGATGATCCCAATTTTCTCTGATGGGCGTATCTTTGAACCTGATCAGACCACAAAAATGACTTTTTTCGGATTTCTGAGCGATCTTTAATATTTGTTTGTTCCTTTTACTCATCTCCAAAATTCATGGATTGATCAAATTGATTTCGAATCCATGCTCTTGTTTAGTGGAATTGGAAGCATATATCAGGTCTCTTGCTTCTTTTTTTTTTTTTTTAATTTCTGTGAATTTTGACACCGAAATTATATTTTGAATTTGGGAATGAAAGATGGGTGGAACACGATCCAATGGAGATACTGGAAAGTGTGAAAGTGTGCATTGCAAAGGCTCTGGACAAAGCCACAGCTGATGGACACAACGTCGACGGTGGCTTGAAGGCCATTGGGCTTACGGATCAGAGAGAGACGACCGTCGTTTGGAGCAAATCCACTGGACTTCCTCTCCACAAAGCAATTGTGTGGATGGATGCTCGCACCAGCTCCATCTGCAGGTACGTTCATCATCAAGATTCTTTCTCTTCTCTGATGAGATATTTGGTCTCTCATGAGTCATGACAACTTTTTTGACAGGAGACTAGAGAAAGAACTGTCAGGAGGAAGATCCCACTTTGTCGAGTCTTGTGGCTTGCCCATAAGCACCTACTTCTCTGCCATGAAGCTGCTTTGGCTGATGGAGAATGTGGATGCTGTCAAAGACGGTATCAAGAAAGGAGATGCCATCTTCGGCACAATCGACACATGGCTGATCTGGAACATGACTGGCGGTGCGAATGGCGGGCTACATGTCACTGATGTCACCAATGCGTCTCGCACAATGCTCATGAACCTCAACAACTTAAACTGGGATGACAACACTCTCAAGACTCTTGGGATTCCAGCTGAAATCTTGCCCAAAATTGTAAGCAATTCTGAAGTCATTGGAGAAATCTGCAAAGGCTGGCCGATTCCTGGTATCAAGATTGCTGGATGTCTTGGCGATCAACACGCTGCAATGCTGGGACAAGCTTGCAAAAAAGGCGAGGCTAAGAGCACTTACGGCACTGGCGCTTTCATTCTTCTCAACACAGGAGAAGTGGCGATCAAATCAGGGCATGGGCTTTTGACCACACTGGCCTACAAGCTCGGGCCTCAAGCACAGACAAACTATGCACTTGAAGGGTCGATTGCTATAGCGGGAGCTGCTGTTCAGTGGCTAAGAGACAGCCTTGGGATAATAAAGAGCGCAAGTGAAGTTGAGGATTTGGCAGCAATGGTAGATTCAACCGGAGGAGTGTATTTTGTGCCAGCATTCAACGGATTGTTTGCTCCTTGGTGGAGAGAAGACGCGCGTGGTGTGTGCATTGGGATTACGAGGTTCACAAACAAGTCTCACATTGCGCGGGCAGTGCTGGAGAGCATGTGTTTCCAAGTGAAAGACGTGCTCGACTCTATGAACAAAGATGCCGGTGAAAAGGGTTCTCTCAACAGCGATAAAGGGGAGTTCTTGCTTAGAGTTGATGGTGGCGCCACGGCCAACAACCTTCTGATGCAGATTCAGGTATGATCTCTCCTATTTTCTCCTATGAATCTGACGATTGTAATTTATTTTCGAACATCAATCTCATTGTTCCTCGGAACATTTCAGGCTGATTTGATGGGAAGTCCGGTGGTGAGGCCTGTGGACATAGAGACAACAGCACTTGGAGCAGCCTATGCAGCTGGACTGGCCGTGGGATTCTGGAAGGAAGAAGACATATTCGAGTCAGGAGAGAAGTCGAAAAACTCCCAAGTTTTCAGACCTGCTATGGAAGAAGAAACCAGGAAGAAGAAAGTGGAGTCATGGTGCAAAGCGGTCGAGCGAACATTTGATCTTGCTGATCTCTCTATCTAAACTTGAATTATTCCCTCAAAAGTTAAAACCACCTTGTCATTCTCATAGATTACTTCTTATCTACCACAGACACAGTTGGGCTCTGTCTTTGAAGTCACGTTATGTTTAATTTCAGTTCTCTCCTTTGACGATACTCAATTGTGAAACTGGTGAAGCGGTTACACAAATCACAGTTTAGCTTCTGGCTAGCTTTCGTTTCTCTTAAATGTCATCGGGTTTAACATGTGGAATATATTGGAATAAAATTGACACATGGTCGGATCAAACTATATTGGAAGTAAGATGGTCTAATAAAACAAAAGGTTGTGTGACGTTATTTGAGAGATCCACAACAATTTAGGCTCGGTGATCCAATAGAAGGGCTCGGCATCATCTGGTTCTTTCAAACTGTTTGTGTCACAGCTTCGTCCACAAAGAAGAGGATTGCCAAAATAGCTCTTCTCATCAAAGGTTTCCGACAGCACAAAAGAAGTATAAAATCACCGATAAAACAGTTAGAATGAGTGTGAGATAGAGAGAGTAGCAGAGTATTTCAATGCAAAAATTCATGTTCCCTCCCACAAACCAGGCCTGCCATTTTATCACAGTATGGAGCTTTGTTCTATCAAAAGATGGGCTCTCCGTTGGTGTCCCTTTTTTGTCAATGGGCTCACCATTTTTCTTTTTCTTTTTATATTAGACGAATGTTTTTTTTTTTAGTTAAGAGGAAAGATACAGACACTTATCAAGCGAATATTCCTTAAATATGTAACCATTTCAAATAAATGTTTCAGTGTTTATTTGTTTTTATTAGATCTTTTAGTATTTGTAACAATTTCAAAAATATAGTTAATAAATATGTAACAATTTACGAATATTTTAGTATTTGTAAAAGGAAAGACGTTCAAAAAAATAGTTACTAAAAAAAACAGGGTTTATTTGTTAGGATGTTTTTTTTTTGTTAGAGATTGTTAGGAATTAGGATGCTAGTTGGGATACTTTTTCATTACAAGTAATTTTTATTTAACAATTGACTTGATGAATTGAACGTCTTCTTTTGCACTACGATGAAAGAATGTTGTATTACTTTAAAATAAGTATTACTCAAGAAAAAACAAATAATAGAGAAGGTTTCAATGGAAACACTACAAAAAGTTCAAAGAGTCAAATGAAAGCAAAGAGAAGGAACGAAGAAAAACGTGAAGTGTGAAGAAAAAAACTTCGCTTTTTTGCCTACTTCTTTCACGCAACCTAAAGGCCATTATTTTCCTTTTTCCTTAGAAATTTTCAAATCTTTTTATTACTTGACCAATCTCATATTTCACGTTTCAATAACAATATCAAATGTAAGGTAAGAAGAAGTAAACTTTATCCCGATCGTTAACAAAGAAAACAATGCAACTAAGCAAACCTATATCCTTGCATACTCATTACTCAACGATGTACAGGTTTTATATCTATCGTCTAAATTCATTTGATCTGTTACTTTTCAAAATTTGAATCCCCATAAATTTTGTAGGAGAAAAAAAAATATGCACTTATCGTCATTGCATTTATTTCTTTGGATAGTTCAAAATTCGAAATTTATAAATTACGGCTGTGATCATTATTCTTTTTTGTTAAGGTGGGTGTGATAATTATACTTACTAGTAATAACATATAAACGGTCTCAGGATCTGCTATTACGAAATGACTAAACGAATTCCAACATTAACATTGTATGACATTAGGCCATGATCAATTGAGAACTCTAAAAGTTCTCAAAGCGTTTTTTAGAATTTATATAATCAAAAAAATGTAAAAAAGATTAGATACGGTTCTTAATTAAGAAACACAAGAACCGACTCTTATGTGCCACGTGTTTGATCCATGTTAATTTGGATGGAAAAAAAAAAAAAACATTTTTTTCTCTCTTTTGGCTTTTTCTAAGAACCGATTATTATTATTTTTTTTTTTAAGAACTCCTAATAGAGTTCTCCTTTGGAGCACCTAAATCTAAAGTTTTTATGAAAAGTTTTTAACTTTAAATTTATAATTAAAAAATAACTAAGATCTTTTTCTAAGTTCTCAGTTGATAATACTCTTATCTTATGTTGTTTTGTACTGCATATTAATTCATCATCCACGTCTAAATAATAAATAATTTGCAAACAGAAAAAAATTTAAGACATAACGTACGTAGTGTGAAACATTAGACTAGTGGTAGTGGAATGGAAATATTAATTAATTTGCTTACCGGTAAACAATGGACCGGCAACTTTTCATTATCACATATTAATCTATGATGGCCTCATATCTCAGGTACTGAATTGGCAACAATTCTAATAATGTATAATTCGCTTTGGGGTTGACTTTAGCATTATAACCATCTAGAAAAAGTTTAAATCCGTGTTCGAATCTTATATATTAGTGAATTATTTAGCAACAACAAAACAAAAATTTATATATTTTTAGTCAACTTATCAACTAAAAATTCTAAACGTGCAAAGTCAAACATATGAGAAACATTTTTAATTACTAAATTTAATATGTTGGCAAAAATGTCAAAAAAACACACACAGGCACACAAGAAGACGGTCTTCTTTAAATAATTGGGTAGTAGGCAGACGAATGTCTTTTAGACAAAAACAAAACACGCTTCTCTTCTTCTCTTCTTCTCTTCTTCCAACGGTTTCAACTTCATATATCATATCCACCGCCATGAGCCACCAGAACCACCACCACCACCAGCCGCCGAGCTATGCCACCGACCCCAACACCATGTTCGTTCAAGCAGATCCCTCCAATTTCCGCAACATCGTCCAAAAACTCACCGGAGCACCACCGGAACTCTCCTCCTCCTCCGCCTCATCCGCCGCACAACAGAAGCTTCCCTTAACCCCAAAGAAACCGGCGTTCAAGCTCCACGAACGGCGTCAATCATCCAAGAAAATGGAGCTGAAGCTCAACAACATCACCAACCCTAGCGACCCTTTCAGCCATTTCCACCGAGGATTCCTCGTCTCCCCCGTCTCTCACCTCGATCCATTCTGGTCGCGCGTGAGCCCACATTCAGCGCGTGAGGATCACCACGCGCCGCCGGAAATGGAAGAGCAGAAAGCCATAGCCGAGAAAGGGTTCTACTTCCTCCCGAGTCCGAGAAGCGGAGCCGAGCCAGCACCGGAGCTTTTGCCTTTGTTTCCTCTTCGTTCTCCTGACGGCATTAATCACCGGATTGAAGACGATTATCGCGACTCTTAATTAGAGTACTAATCGTGATTTTTGAATTTTAGGCTATTAATCGTAAGTCTGTGACACGTGATATTTCTGTTCCTTTTTACTATTTTTGTTAGGGCTAATCTCCGTTTTTCATTTCTTTTTTATTAACCTAGACTTTTTTTTTTTTTATTATCATCCTTCGTTAACCTTTTTGAAGGGTCAACTATTCCGGCGCGTGTACTCCACTTATTAGAATATAAATCTTATTCTATACTAGTAGAATTTCATACGCGGCAAGTTACTTAACATTAGTCAAGGAAGGCATCATTTCACGAGAATATATAAATGTCTGTTAGATGTTTAATCAATTTTATTTTAAAGCCACAACGATTATTAATACGTGAGATCCAAAAAAACACACGCTACGTAGTTCGGAAATGAGCTAGAATCAAAACTGTGATTACAATTTTACAATTTCTTACATTATTGACATGTGACAAGTCTAATATCAAACGCAAAATTTTTATTTATTTCTTAACAAAAAAAGTTGATGCATGTATGAGGTGAATGAATAGATAGGCTACATAGGGCCACTTATAATAGATACAAAAATGTGTTGACTTTTTGGTTAAGGAAGAAAGTAAAAATAAGCTAAAATTCTTTGTGGTGATAGGGTAGAGTGTAACAGTGCTCCATTTAATTTTTAATTGTTTGTGTGTGTGTGTCATAAAGCTGCCAGCCGTTGGATTTAATGACAAAGCTGTGACGCAGAATGAAGCGGCGTCTATTGCATCTACAGATCCAACGGCTACGATTCAATTATCTTGCTATAATAAAAGGGAAATGCAATTTTCGTTTGATATTAAATAGATGTTACTTGTAACAGAGGGTGTCTCTGCATCTATCTTTAAAGTCAGTTGTCAGTCTATCTTCGAACTCTGTCCCTCAGGTGTAATCCAAATTTCAAACCTCTGCTCAAATCCTAGCCGTCCATTTGTCCAACCTCAATAGCTAAATCAAAATCAAGTCCCCTCATAAGCCCATTTATGTTCAAGATAGCATCATCACCAATATTTGGTTTATTGGGCTACCATTTTTAAAAAAAAAATAAAAAGAAAATGGGCTAGTCTACTCACCCCATTCAAGTTCTGGAAGACCAACTTTTTTTTTAGGATCCTTTATATTGCACAAAAGTTTTGTGTAGCCAAATGTATCATTACATAGGTTTTTTTCTTCTTACAGTCAACATATTATAGATAAACTAACCGTGAAGGTTCGGATTTTTCTTTTCAAGTTTTGTATAAAACAGAAATATTTTAGTAAATGTCACACTATAAATGAATAAATACCATATCATATAAGATTAATAGAATATATATATATATTTACATCCACACAACTAATTTCAAGAAAAGATCTATACATCAAACCGGACTGATTTGTTGGGATTTAGGTCCAAACTCCGATTTTCACTAGACCTCCAAGAAGCAACCAGCTTGAACGTGACCGACAAGTGTTTCCAATTTTACCCATCGAGAGCTACTTAAATCACAGATATACCCTACGCTGGCTATACCGTGGCCAGCCAAAGCCTCGCCGTTGCCGATCACAATCAGCTGCCCCGGCCTCGCCGCCACGTAAGCTACATTGTACACATCAGCAGGGATCTGTCCCACCTTCTGCCACGTGTCATCTCTCAGCACCATCACATCGCCACTCCAGCAAGCGTAGAGCTCTCCGTTTTCGCCGGCTGCGCAGATCGGAGGGCCGATGGTATCGCCGGTGTCGAGGAACTCCTCTTTCAGTGGACCCCACCGCCACGTGGACACATCGAAGGATTCGGCGGTTTTATCGAAGTGCCCCTGCTCCTCCGTGGTGTATCCACCGATGACGTGGAATCTGCCAGCGTGGAATACCGCCTTGCATTCGTCTCGTTCCCGCGCCATATCTGGCAAAAAGGTCCACTTGTCTTCGGCCACGTCATACACGATTGCTGACATCAGCGCTTGCTTCTCTTCGTCGTGTCCGCCGGCAACCAACATCGTCCGATCGGAATCTGAAGCGCAACAGAAGAAGGATCTTCGGACACCTGGCATGGTTGCCCCCACGCGCCATTTGGAGGTGAGAAAACTGAAGACGAAGACCGAATCAGAGGCCTGCCATGTAACCGGGTCGAGCCCACCCAAAACGATAAGATCCGATCCGACAGAAGCCAGCCTACAGAACACAGGCAGTCCGTAGGTTTGACCCGGGATCGGAGGAAGCTCCGTCCAAAAACCCGATCCGGGTTCGAGAACAGCGACCCGGTATTCCGGCGTAGCGAAACTCTTTCCGAATCGGGATTCTTTGGTCGGGTCGATCCGGGCCTGCGACAGGATAAGAAGCTCTTGGCTATGGCCTGAAGCTTTTCGTTGCTGGAGAAACTCAGAGAGCGAGACTTCACGGTTCCAGCCTTTGCAAACGGAGGCGATAATAGGGAATTGTTTGTAGGATGCGCGTAGGAGACACTCGCGGGCAACGTCGTCTGGAAGATTAGGGATAAGTTCCATCGCCAAGGTTGAACCTTTTTTTTTTTTTTTTTTTTAAAAAAGG
>OVAY01000005.1:116644-190245 GCA_900406395.1 Kernera saxatilis
TTTTTTTTTTTTTTTTTTAAAGAAGGAGAGGTTGAGCTTTAGAGAGTGAGAGATGTAACAGTTTCAGTGGAAGTGGATTGAGAAAAGGTTGAAGATGGTGAAGGAGAAAGAGGAGAGTGTGCCGCTTTATAGATATTTCAAGATAAGTGTTTCTAGAAACTCGTTGATTTATTCATACACCTCCTTAGGGGCTTTCAAAATAATTCGGGAAATCTGTTTGCGTCTGCTACTTCGGGGAATTTTTTGTTTGACCAAATATAATATTTTTTGTAAGCTCATTTTATTATTTTTATTTTAAAATGAAGATAACGGAATTTGAGTGAGTATGGGCATACGGTTAATGGTTGTGACTTGTGAGCGTAAAGATGGAGACTTTGTATCAATTGGGACAAGTTGAAGGATGATTTTGTTTTTCTAAATGGGGTATTAAGTGGGGTATTTCAAATTTATTTTGAAAATATTTGATTTTTGTGATAATTTATTTCTCAAATTTCAAAAAAACTAAGATATACCCAGACATAAGATGGATACATGAATGGTAAAAGATGTTACTGAAGGCTTTTGAACTGATACTGATTTAGATCTTGGACGCTGTGTTGACTTTTTTATCTGTTAACTTATGTCTAATGAATGCTATACAAAACTGTTCTGACCAACAAAAAAAAATGGTTTACAAAACTGTATAAGTATACACTTACTATAGTGCGCAACAAATAAATAAAAAATTATCGTAAAGGAAAAATAAAACTTAACACTTACACATTAAAGACTGTACTTTTTGAATGTACCTTCTGAATCTATATTTTAGATCACACCCTTTCTTTTCTCGGATTAAAATATTAATCGGATCACACACCCTTTTGCATTCTAACTTGTAAGATATCGATTCCTTAATTATAATTATAAGCAACAGTACTTGCTTTTTTTTTTCTTTTTTTTTTCAGTACTTGCTTTATATTACACATATACGACTGCATAAGAAAAATATATTCAAAAATGTACAAAATACTACGAAATCTAGTTTTTTGTTTCTTATAACAACTTCTTCTGTATGATCAAAGACATGATACATCATACAATAGTTAAGAATCTTAGATGTAGACGACGGATCAAAAACACCAGCGGGGGTGAAAGAAGTACTATAATCCAGTACGATGACAACAAATCTTCATGTACATAAAAGCGTTTAAAAATCAATTATTATTTATTAAAACAAAATACAATAAATAAAAAGGTAATTCTAAAAAATACTATATTTTTAAGTTTATATTCCAAAAATACCACAACAAATTTATTTTTCCAAAAATACTATATTTAATTTTAATTTTCAAAAATACCACAAAACTTAAACCCTCAAAAATAAACTTTAAACCTTCAACACTATACCCTAATCCCTCAAAAATATACCCTAAACTTAAATTAGTGAATCTAAACAAAAAAAAATAAATTCTAAACTCTTAAAAATTAGTTTTACATTTATAATATTTTTGAAAACAATAAACTAATAGTAGTATTTATGGAAAAATAAAATTATTGTGGTATTTTTGAAACACAAATTTAAAAATGTTATATTTTATAAAATTACTCTAAAAAAAATTTATCCAAATCCAGCTCAAAAGCTAATGTTTGGGAGTCTTTCCTCTTAAATTCCCTTCTAGATTATATATTTTCTCTAACCCTTCTAGAATTTTTTTTTTTAAGATATATAAATTATATTGTCTTTCTTATTTATCACCCTTGTTGTCTGTACGTGTGTGTCTTCGGTCGGCCATAAACAATTGATTATTGGACGACAAACAAAAACAATTCATTATTGAATTATCATCTAATTCTGCTAATCTGCTATAATACTCGAAATCTCTAAACTATTACGTCGATGAACAAAGATTTATGTTTTTTTATTTATAAATGTACTTACAACATATAACCAGCACATAGTTCTTCATTCATGTTTTCTTTTGGACAATTCTCAAAAATAACATATTTTTAAATTTTGTGTCCAAATATACCATAGCAAAACTTTTTTTTCTAAAAATATCATCGTTAGTTTTAGTTTCCAAAAATACTACAAAACGAAAAATTAATTTTAAATTCTCAAAACTAAATCCTAAACCCCCAAAACTAAATTCTAACTCCTCAAAACTAAACCCTAAACTCAAATTAGTGAATCCAAATAAAAAAAACAAATTCTAAACTTTGAAAATTTGGTTTTAGTTTTGTAATATTTTTGGAAACAAAAATATAGTTATGGTATTTTTGAAAAAGAAAAATTGTTTTGGTATTTAAAAAAAAAAAACTTAAAAATGTCGTATTTTAAAAAATTATTATTTTATTTTTCTTCAAATGATTTTTATTAAGCTGATTAACGCGTGTGACATAACGAATGGAGTTTACCTAAAAAAAAAGAAAAAAAGACATAACGAATCAAAAGTTTGTCTCCTTACACGGAAGCGTTCGATAACAATACGACTACAATCTTTTTTTTTTAATGAACCAAATTATTATTGCTTGGTAACTAATATAATCTGTAACGTATAGACATTTTATATATACACTATGGTTTAAGCTGTACAAAATTGAATAATACTATATCTGGGGAAGCAGCATGTTCCATGCAACTTGGACTCGTTCTAGTGTCCACCACATGTATAAAGTTGTAAACATATTTAACGTATATATTTGGTTATTATAAAAAATAATCTGATGATTATCTACTCATTTATGTATTTGCATATGAATGTTTTTTTTGTTGGGGGTTTATTTAACAAAATGCATAGTATTATAGAATTTAGTAAACGTAGAAACAGCCCGGTTGATCTAGATTTCGCATAGTTTATTTTTCAAATAAAAATGATTTTTGATGTAAGATAAGGTGTAGGGCTTTCTATATACACAATGTAATAAAAATGCGTCTCTATACGTTGTCCAAGCTATCTGTTTTTTTATAGAAAATATCCAACGGTGTAATAACTGTCCAATCTATATTGATATGTTCAATCTGTGACGTTAGGAAAACGGGAGAGAAGGGAATTAAAGGGAAGCAAAAACGACAGGGCGTCCGGCTGACAAAGTGTTGAACTCTGAAGAAAACAGAACGGCACGGCGTCGGAATGAATAAACAAAGGTTGACGAGAACAAAACTACACGGCGTCGACATCCTTAAAGAGAAGAGAGGAGTCGTGTGTGGAAATAATCCGTTTCTTCGCGGATATGAATAAGACTACTAGTACTGCTTTGCCGGGAGTCTGGGACCCACGTCATCAATTCTCGTGTCGAAATTTCAAAGCTCATATTTTCTTTGGTCGCATTCAATAATTCATATTTTTTTAGAAAAAGGTTTTTTCCGTCACAAGAAAATTCGCCAAGCCGTTGATTAAATGACAAACAAAAAAAAACATGAAATAATTAGCCAAATCGTTTAGATTTTTATAGATCAATGAGAACGATGGGGGATTAATTAAATTGCAAATTGACTTAATTTTAGTGGTATCATATAAATGGAATTTGTTACGAAGACATGATTTGCCTATGTATATTTACCGCGAAAAAGAAATAGAAGTGGATATTTATGCAGTCGACATCAACTAAAAAAGCTCGAAGAGGATAAGCTCTCATTAATTTCCTTAGGTATTTTACGTCCTTTTTATCCATTATGAATTATGATAGTTATCCAGTAGCTCTGACGTGGATTTTATATCTTCTACTGCCAGTAATTTCATTTCTTTCTTTTTTAAGTGCGCGGACCAATTATTTATTTTCATCCTCATCATCGTACATACATACACACATCAACCTATCATCAGTTTCCTCGACGCTGAAAAAAGCAGGCCAAAGTGTCTTTCTGTATATTGAATCTTTGATTGTTAACATAGGCCCTTTTATAGTTGTTTGTTTATGTCACTTTTGGGAAAACAGTTTAACAATACGAATGGTAATATACTTCGTTTTCCCCTACAGGATCTAAAGTGTCTCGAAGCAAACTTACGGTAAATCAACAGATTTAGCTAATAAAATACATTTATTATATCGACGGTCAGACGAACATGCTCAAAGTCAAGCGAGAAAAGCGGGCACAGAACGTGCCAAAAGCCATTGTATGATGTATCCTTCTACAAGCATAACTTTCTAAACACGTGAGTTCGTGACGAAGGCTTACTGTTAGTACGTAACTTTTGAGAAAAAAAAGCCAAAATGAATATAAAAACCCTGAAATTTCGGGATCGACTTCAAAAGTCTAGAAAAGTTTGCGGTTAAAGAAGGGAGTGTTAAAGCAAAGATAGACATTGACATGTTTTGACAAATAATTGTGTTATTGAACAATGTTTTTGTTTCGTGAGTTACTATGAAAACAGATGGCGAGTGCTAATCTAATTGGACATGGGGAAGTAAAAGAGGATCCTATCAAGTGACGATTGGACAGAAATGATGTCACCTTGAATGTGTGTGGCTTACTTTTTCGTCCTTGGTTGGGGATTCGATTCATATTTTTAAACCTAAGAAGAGAGAAAACAGGCTCCAAGTTACTCATGTCATTAAAATAACATATCAAAACGAGAAAGAATTTAGTATGGTACGTATTTGTCCTTTGGGTTAGATGATTTTGGGGAAACCTATGCTTGATTATTGGGTCATTTTTCATTTGTGTTAAGAGTCATGATTTGGGTTATTTTAACGTCGAATGATCACCTGTTGTTTCTCTACTTGTAAACGTCATCTGCAATCCCACCTCAATTGGAGTGATCGATGATGGACCAATGCCAGAAAGATTAATATCTATAAAAAAATGGTAAAAACGTGAACGGCAGGATTCGAACCTGCGCGGGCAAAGCCCACATGATTTCTAGTCATGCCCGATAACCACTCCGGCACGTCCACTTTTCCTTCATTGAAACCTACTNCTTTGTTAAAAGTCTACTTTCCTAAGTGCAATACCCAGCAACTTGTATGATTTGACTACCGGCTCTCAATTTCTCGAGTCTCGATCAGGAAGAACAAAAGAAGCTCGCTGCCTCAAGGTTCCTCGTTTTCCTAACCTGTATCTGCATTGATATGATAGATTTAGCTTTCGAGGGTTTTGTACAAGTTCACGATGCAATGGCTTTCTTCTTTTCGAATTCCCATGTTTCTCTTCTTAATTCGATCTGAAATCGATTTCTTATTCATACCTGAAAACGAATCTCGTTTGTTTTCGTTTTTTTGGGCTTTGTGATGATCCCGGAAACTATTCCGACGATTTGTTTTGAAGAAATTACGTTTATTTCCTTGAATTTGTGATGGAATTGAAACGTTTGTTTGTACCATCCGATTTGTTTTTTAAACGAATGCTTTGCATGTTCACCCTTCTTTTGCAGGTTTGCCCCGTTTGTTCTCTGGCACTGCGTTGCAATTATCCTAGGGTTTCAAGTAACTACATTTCCTAGGTTTAAGATTGTATCTCCGCCTAGAAACATAGAGAAGAAGGCTCTTGTCTTGTCTAGCGTGTCCTCTCTAGTGTGAAGGACAAGATGTCCCAAAAGCGAAATCTTCCTTCGTGGATGAGTTCAAGAGATCCTGAGAATAGTTCTGATAGTAAGAAGCCAAAGGATGAAGATGATAAGCAGATAAACCCAAGTAAAGAGCAGACGAATAGAAACACACCTTCCAACAATTCAGAACACGGGAAAATGTTACCTAATACCACCGATTTCTCTAAAATTATGGTCTGTGTGCAAATATGGAGTTATTGAAACTTGATAAATTTTAGTTTATATGCTTTTGTGATTTAGTTAAAGTTTAAACTGTGCAGGAAGGTATTGTTTTTGTGCTGTCGGGCTTTGTCAATCCTGAGAGGAGTACACTAAGGTCACAGGCCTTGGCAATGGGAGCCACTTATCAACCTGACTGGAACTCTGACTCTACGTTGTTGATCTGTGCTTTTCATAACACTCCAAAGTTCCGTCAAGTTGAAACCAACTGTGGAACAATCGTCTCAAAGGTTACCTCTTTGACTTTCATAAGTGATCCAGTGCGTGATTGAATTTCTCCTTTGTGCTGATGTTTTTATATGTTTTAACTGTCTTCAGGAATGGATAACTGAGTGTTATATGCAGAAGAAGTTGGTGGATATTGAGCAATACCTCATGCATGCTGGAAAACCATGGAGGAAAAACAGTGCTCCCCAAGATGCTATTCCAGGTAGAAGATATATTCTGGAAAAGTTTTAGATGGCATCTCTGTTTTAACCATCTTCTTGTCTCCTTAGGTTCATTAGTATCACCTTGTTTCAAAGTTGATGTTTGGTTAAATGATGAACACGATAATAGCTTTTCTCGTTGCCCTGGTTCGCTCCGTTGTTCAGTTGACCTTGTGAAACTTTATTGATTGTATTCCAGAAAAGAAAGAGCAGTTGTCTATAAAATCAGAGAAGCAAGCAGAGAAAAAACCAGAAACAAGAGGGACGCCATCTGCTTCATCCAAGGTCTGTTTAACTCTTCATCCATAACTGATGATTTTGGTTAAATAAAAGCAACTGTTTTATGCTCCAATCAATGATTTTTGACTGTTTATTTCTGTATCTTCACAGAATAGATCAGTTGGCAATCTTGTGAAAGAGCCATTTTCTGTTACCGAGGTGAAGAAATGGGCCAGGGATGATCTAACTCAAACCATCTCATGGCTAGAGAGTCAGGAGGAGAAAGTAAGGGGCACTATTTATGTTCTTCTTCCAAACCACATGATTTTTAGTTTCTGCTGTCTAACTGCCATTGTAACAGCCAGAACCAGGCGAGATCAAGCGAATAGCTGCAGAAGGAGTCTTAACCTGTTTACAAGACGCCATAGACTCTCTTGAACAGAAGCAGGTTAGTCTCTTTGAATGATAATAGTTACTTATCAATGGCTGCTTGGGTACATTTCTACAGCTTTTCTGAAGTTCTTCCTCTTTTGGCATTTGTTAAACTAGATCAGTTTCTTTGGGAAATTGTTGGTTGAATCGAAAGCATCTTATTTATTCTCGAATGTTCTTAACTTTAGGACATTGGATCAGTTACGGAGCTTTGGAGCTTTCTGCCTCGCGTAGTGAAGGAGCTTGGGAAGATGGAATCTTCTTTCAAAAAAGAAAACTCCACAGCTTCAAAGGAAGCACTTTGCAGACAAGCAAAGTCGTGGAAAGAGATCTACGAGGTTGAGCTGGCAGAACCGGGGAAAGATGAATCATTAGAAACAAAAAGCAGAGGGACCTCTCGGGTTGCTTCTGGCTACGACAGCGATGAGACGGTTGAGATGACTGAAGAAGAGATCGAACTTGCTTACAGGAACGTTTCTTTAGAGTCTCTTTAGATCAAACTTGTTTCATTTTGCTTGCATATGAGAGCACAAGACGTTTGCTTATTCGGTTTGTTCGGTTCGAGTAGAATGTTACTAATTCAAGACAGAAATTGACCTCATCTGCTCGGTTCGAGAAGATTTTGACTAATTAATTTTTTTTCTGGACTGGTTTAGTTTTCAGTCTTTACAATTTGCATCGATGTTTTAATTTTAATTTAATGTCACCGGTATTTATAATTTTGATCCGGTCAGCTAGGTTCAGATCTATTGGTGAATATAGGTAACCGGTTTGGTTGGCTCTCTGAAATTTCAGTCTAAAGCCGGAGTAGAGGAATTTAAACCGGAAACGCGTACCGATTTGGTTATGATAAATGAAGATTGAGGACAGACCCTAATTTAGTTTTTAAGTCTTGTGAGTTGTGTCTTCTTTGTTCGCAGTAGGGTTGAAGCGGATAGTACGCCACCTCTCTCTCCCTATCGAACTCGCGAAGAACTTTTTTCTTCTGCATCTTCCTCCTTCTTCTTCTTCGCGAGCTCTCTCAGTAGCGCTAGAAAATGGGGGCTTCGCTTCCTCCCAAAGAGGCCAACCTCTTCAAGCTCATCGTCGTATGTTCCGATTCCCTCTGTTTGTCTCACACTTTTTCCCTTGTCTCTCTCTCTTTCTATGGAGTATGCCATGTGATGTTTCTAGTAGAAAAAATTTGGAATACCATGAGTTTTATCTGCTTTGCTAAACCCTAAATTTAGTTAACCGTCAATGTGTTCGGTCAATAGAAATTCGTTGACATGAGAAGTTAACTGTGTGGAGTTTTGGTGCCTTATTTCGCCTAATGTGTGTTTCCCCGTGTAATTTGATGTATCAAGTTCTTAGCTTCAATCACGTTGACTATCGGCTATTGTTAGACCCTGATGACCTTGATCGCTTCTCGGCTTCTTTAGTCGCCTAGTGTCTTTGACACAGCCTGAGATGGAAACCTGCTCGAGTTTTAAGCTTACGGATTCTTAATTTACTTTTGAGGAACATGAAAACCAACCTTTAAGAATATATAGTTTCTACTTCACATGGTTCTGTTGGTTATATGCATCATTCAGAGTTTATATGATTATGCTTTAGCAAAAAAAAAATTTGTTACAAACAAACATATTTTGGCAGATGCATCATCTATACTGTTGAACTTGCAAACTAAGCGTTTTCTTCTCACACTTGCTCGGCAAACTAGTTAATAATAACTCAGTTTCAGACATCTTTCCTAAGTTTACTTTAGCATAGCATTTTGGTTTTCACTACTGTACTTTTGAACCTGCAAACAGTTCGGATCGTTTTAGTAAATATATCACGTAAACTAATTCTGAGTGATCTTATAATGCAGAAATCTTATGAGACAAAGCAGTATAAGAAGGGACTGAAGGCAGCTGATGCCATATTAAAAAAGTTTCCTGATCATGGGGGTGAGTTGTCTTTTATCATAACTCCAAAACGCACCTTTCTATTCTTCTGTGATTTAATGTTAACATCTCATTGTTATTTGAAGTTGCAACTCTATGTAGTTTACTACATCAATTGAGATCAAACGACTTCTATTTGGTCTACTAAGCGCTTCTGTTTAAGAATCAACCATTGTTAGTTGTTCCTAATGAAGCAAATGTACTAATTTCTTAGTATAAGGCTCTAGTGTCCTTAACAAAAAAAAATAAAGCTCTAGTGTATGATCATGTACTGAAGCAAATGAGATGCTTGATATTCTTTATTTTTGTTAGTTGAGATCTGTTCTGTTTTGTTTTTAACTCAGTTCTTGCTTCTGCTGAATGTTTCTTTCTTGACTGCACTATTTGTCATCCCTTTTAGGCGTGCTTTTCCTTCTTTTTAAGACTTGTTGCTTTTATTCTTTGTGATTTTCAGAGACTTTATCAATGAAAGGACTGACTCTAAACTGTATGGACCGCAAAACCGAAGCATATGAGCTTGTTCGGCTTGGAGTAAAGGTTTGAATACGCTCTTCCATTATCATAACTTCATTCCTGAGTTTCCAGACATGTTTTCAGGGTAACATAGGATTATATTTTATTTTTTCATGCAGAATGACATCAAAAGCCATGTTTGCTGGCATGTGCTTGGTCTTCTGTACCGGTCAGACAGAGAGTATAGAGAGGCCATCAAATGCTACCGAAATGCTCTTAGAATAGATCCTGACAACCTTGAAATACTCAGAGACCTCTCACTCTTGCAGGTAATCATCTGAAAATCTGGATTGAGGAGAATAGATTTGGTGTGAAAAATTAGATGTTTCATTCTCAAAGCTAATGGCAATTTGTATGTATGATTTTCACTTTTCCTTAAGCTTTTTCCAATGTTAATCTCTGTTGATGCTTTCAATAATATATCTTATTGTTTTCTTTCTTATTCTTAGGCACAAATGCGAGACTTATCCGGTTTTGTGGAGACCAGGCAGCAGCTTTTGACTTTAAAGCCTAACCACCGAATGAACTGGATTGGCTTTGCAGTCTCCCAGCATTTAAATGCAAAGTATGATATGGTCCTTGATCCCTGAAATCTAAATATGTTGCTGTACGTTACCATTTGAATGGAATTCCAAGTTTTTCTTCTTTAGACTATTAGCTACCGGGTTAAAGCGCTGGTGTATTCATAGGATTTGCAATTGTAGTCTTGGACATTTTAAAGACTAAATAGCGTATGCCATTGTTGGCGCAAATTTTACATTAGACTTTTAGGAAATTTCCAATAACCCAAATGAACTTTTTTTCTTTTGACAAGAGCTCGCCCTGCACATCAACCTTTATCTCTTAACTTCTTTTGTGGTTTTGAAATCAGTGCTTCTAAAGCTGTTGAAATTTTGGAAGCGTATGAAGGCACCTTAGAGGATGATTATCCTCCTGAGAACGAGCTATGTGAGCACACTGAAATGATTTTATACAAGGTATCAAGCAGAAATTGTACAAGTATCATACCTTGACTGTTATCTCTCTAAGCTTTTTACCCTTAAAACTCATGCTTGCCGTAAATGGATCAATGTAACTTCTGGTATTCATTTGTCTCCTATCGTCAAAAATACCAAAAGTACAAGTCGGTTGGTACAAAGTATGACTTACTGCTTCTGTCATACATTTCTGAAATACACCTGTATTCTTTTGTTATAAAAGTATACATCTCACAAGAATAGTTGGCTATGAACCCAACAAAGTATCTCCAAGTCACCTGGAATGGTGGTGCTCTGTTCACTATTTCACCCTGACACTTCTCTGTTTGAGCAACCTACATTTGGCATCAGCAGATTTTTGATATCTGTACCTGCAGGAAATCTCAGCTGTATTTTTTTCTCTTCTAGGTTTCCTTGCTTGAGGAGAGCGGTTCTTTTGACAAAGCTCTTGAGGAGTTGCACAAAAAACAGCCAAAAATAGTAAGTTCAAAAAGCTGATAGTTGGATATATTTGGATCATAGGATACACGCATATAGTAGATTTAAGATTCTCCGTTTGGTTGTTTGTAGGTTGATAAGTTGTCTTACAAAGAACAAGAGGTATCTCTCTTGTCAAAGCTTGGTCGTCTTGAAGAAGCCAATAAGCTGTACAGGGTGTTACTTTCCATGAACCCTGACAATTACAGGTTTTTTCCTTTGCACTGCCAAGTGCCAACTCATTCAGAGAAATTAGTTTGTGTATTTTTCATTGTTTATCTATTGTCACATTTGTTTGCTCTGCTTCATTAATTTTTGCATAAAATTGACAGTCTTTTCTTTTGACATTCTCAAAGGCTTCTATATATTTTTGGGTACTGTCAATTCTTGTAAACAGATAAAAAAGTACATTCCTTACATTTTCAGATATTATGAAGGCCTCCAAAAATGTCTTGAATTGTATTCAGAAAGTGGTCAATATTCGTCCGACCAGATTGAGAAGTTAAATGCCTTGTACCAGTCTCTTAGCGAGCAATACACTTGGTCATCCGCTGTTAAGGTGAGAAAAGGCAGATCAGTGCCTGTAGTGATAATACATTTTTTAATATCCTTCTACGTTGTAGAGAATTACTGGTTACCCAATCTGTTCTCGTCTGATGTCTTTTGGCTGCTGATACGTGAAATTTCTAAGACTGGGGTTAAGTTATTTTCTATCTCCCCATTTTCAGAGGATACCGTTGGATTTTCTGCAAGATGAAAACTTTAAGGAGGCTGTAGCAAACTACATTAAGCCTCTTTTGACAAAGGTATTTTTCTTGCCCTTGAGTTTCTTCATTTATACATGCTCTAATAGAATATGTTTCTTACATATTTTGTTGCTTGTCTCAGGGAGTTCCTTCATTATTTTCTGATCTCTCTTCTCTGTATGATCACCCTCGCAAGGTTAGTTTCCCTGCTTTGTCCTTTAGCATGCTGTTGCAAATTTCTTTCACCTGGCTTAACGTTATTTTGAGATATATGTTTTTATATCTATTTTGTTATCCAGCCTGATATATTGGAGCAACTAGTTGTTGAGATGGAACATTCGATTAGGACTACTGGAAGCTACCCAGGAAGGTATGCAACTGAATTCATGACTAAAGTATTCACTGATATATGGTCTTATTATATACTAAAATAATACTGAAAAGCTCTCAAAGTTAGTGATTTGATAAATCAAATTTTCTGTTTAACTCTTAATTGATGCAGTGATGTGAAAGAGCCCCCGTCGACACTATTGTGGACATTGTTTTTCTGGGCTCAGGTTCACTTTTGCTATCTGTCTAAATTTCTCTCTCGGTTAAAGTTTTGTGTATTTTATCATGATAAGTTTTCTTTTCATAATGCAGCATTATGACAGACGTGGTCAATATGATGTTGCCCTTGGTAAAATTGACGAGGCCATCGCTCATACACCGACAGTGATTGATCTGTACTCCGTTAAGGTATCCTTGTTTATCATGGCCAAAAATCTTCTAAGATTTTGATCCATCAGTTCTTGGTATATGTCACTGTTGCTACTTGCACTATGCATGGAGACACATTTTGAAAACTTTATTGACAGGATGGCTGGGTTTGAACTTCTTTAGTTGTAGCTATTGTGTTAACAGAATTTGTATGATGTGTGCACACTGTGTATCAGGTATCTATTATTTGTCTAAGGATATTCTTCTTTGTTCTTACTGGTTTCTCTCAACAGAGCCGAATAATGAAGCACGCAGGAGACTTGACTGCCGCTGCTGCACTTGCCGATGAAGCTAGATGCATGGACCTAGCAGATCGTTATATAAACAGTGAATGCGTTAAGCGTATGCTGCAAGCAGATCAGGTTTACATCTTGGTTTTGTTTATATTATATTTTTTTGGTCGATGTCCTTTGACCTTAGGCCTCAATACTAGTTCTCAAATCTGTGAACTTTTCTGCTGAAGGTGACCTTGGCTGAGAAAACTGCTGTTTTATTTACAAAAGAGGGGGATCAGCTCAACAATCTTCATGACATGCAGTGCATGTGGTACGGCTCTATAGAAGCCTGAATAGTTTTGCTAATGTAAAATTGGCAATTTTGATATCTTTCTAATGGCTGTTTTTGATCTTATTTCGAAACAGGTATGATCTTGCATCTGGAGATAGCTACTTTCGTCAGGGTGATCTTGGACGTGCTCTGAAGAAGTTTTTGGCTGTGGAGAAGCACTATGCTGACATTTCTGAAGATCAGTTTGATTTCCACTCGTATTGCTTAAGAAAAATGACTCTGCGTTCATATGTTGACATGCTTAAGTTCCAAGACCGATTGCACTCATTCCCATATTTCCACAAAGCAGCAATCAGAGCTATCAGGTGAGCTCTTTGTTGCATAAATGTAATCTAATGACTGTATCTACTGTATGCACGATAGATTCCATTAAACCGTAGTCACGTTTACCTCTTGGCCTGATGTTCAGGTGCTACCTGAAATTGTATGATTCTCCCAAGTCAACTGCTGAAGAAGATGAAATGTCAAAGTTGGCTCCTGCTCAGAAGAAGAAAATCAAGAAGCAGAAAAAGGCAGAAGCCCGAGCTAAGAAAGTAGGTGCTTCCACTGATTTGACGAGTGAATTGACACTAAGGTGGCTTAAGAGTGTTCTTCTTCGTTTCAGGAAGCTGAGAGTAAGAGTGAAGAATCAACTGCCACTGGTGTCTCTAAGTCTGGCAAACGGAATGTGAAACCTGTAGATCCAGATCCTCATGGGCAAAAGTTAATTCAGGTGGTTGTTTGCTTCATTTGTAAGATGTATCGTGGTCTTCACCAGAATACTGTATTATGAGCATTAACTTTATCAGAGGCTTACTTAAGAACTAAATCTGTACAGGTTGAGGAGCCAATGGCAGAGGCTTCGAAGTACTTGAGACTACTCCAGAAGCATTCACCTAATTCTTTGGAGACTCATCTGCTTTCTTTTGAGGTTAATATGAGAAAGCAAAAGTTTCTGCTTGCATTCCAGGTAACTGATTTGGTGTTCTTATTCAAGTTTAAATTGGAGCTATCATCTTATATATTTGCTTTGTTCATGTAATTTAAGAGCTTTGTCGTCTCATTTTTCGCTCTTCAGGCTGTCAAGCAATTGCTTAAATTGGACGCGGAGAACCCTGATTCACATCGTTCCTTGGTATGAAATCTGTGCTACTTGTGATGTTCTAAGGAATGGTTAATCATGTAAAGGAGAGATGGGATAATAATGTTTTCTGTTATGAGGCTAGAAATGTTTCAATTTGGTTGTTTAATTTGGATCGCAGGTTAAATTCTTTCTCAAGACAGGATCAACAAGTGCTCCAACGACTGAAGCTGAGAAGCTTCGTTGGAGTGTCCTAGAGGCTGAGCGCCCATCCATCAGGTGACTACTCAAACTATTATCCAATCTTAGTGTTACTTCTGTATATCAGTTGTGAGATAAAATGTCCATTCGTTTGTGTTCTAGTCAATTGCAGAATAAATCACTAATTGAGGCAAACAAAGAGTTTCTTGATAGACACGAAGGTGCGTATTGCGTATCAAATTGCCTCACAGAGATATTATAGTGTCTGATAAACAATGGTAAAGTTTGCATTTCAATTCCGCAGATTCTTTGGTGCACAGAGCTGCATATGCAGAAATGCTGTACGTTTTAGATCCAAGCAAGAAAACCGAGGCGACCAAAATAATTGAAGACTCAACCAATAAAGTGGTTCAAACGTAATGCTCCTTGGAAAATATTACAACTTATGGTTCCTTGTTCTTTTCATGTGTTTAGCAACGGTTGTGGATATGCAGAAATGGAGCTCTAGGGCCAGCAAGAGAATGGAAACTCAAAGACTGTATAGCAGTTCATAAGCTCCTAGACACAGTTCTCCTTGACTCGGAAGCTGCCTCCAGTAAGCATTAAATATCTTCACTGTGCTGTCTCCATGATAGTAAGGTCCTTAGGTTTACAAGTACTAAGTTGCTGGAAAATGATAATTGCAGGATGGAAATCACGCTGCGCCGAGTATTTTCCCTGTTCTACTCACTTTGAAGGCAAGCACAGCTCTGTGATGCCTGATTCACTCTACAACTCGTCTCGCAAGAGCAATGAGAATGGCGACACACCAAACCATCCAATGGGTCAGCCTGAATTGAGCGATGGACAACTTGAAGCATTCAAGACCCTCTCAGTCTCCACCTGAAGAATCTCTTATTTATCAATAAGAACCAAATCAACTCGGGAGATAATTTACGGAAGACAGACGATCCGTTGTTGCAGAGCCGGATCAAACTTGAGATTAGTGAAATCTTTCGCAGAGGTGTGGATCAGAAAATGTTTGGAGTTGTAACATGCCAAATGTGTATAATTGTTTTCTATATAAGGCTGGGTTTCAAGTTTGAAGAACAATGTGCCACAGAGAAAGAAAAAGGGGTCTTTTGTCACTTTTCGTTTTGTTTCCCTCTCGACACTTTTCAGAGGATGTTTCGAGCTTTTTTGATGTTGTACCCTTTTTTTTTCCCGTTTCTCCACATAATTTATTTTCCCCATTACATTATCTGTTTAAGCTTCTTGACCATGAAAATTTTGATTTGATGAGCATTTTCTTTGTGTGGTGTTGCATCTTTTTTCGTGATTGTTGTTGTGCTATCTACGTTACTCTCATATGCTAATACATAAAATACCATTACTTGGAAATTTATTGATTTGGAATGTTACAACTCTTGAACAAACAAAATGAATAAACAACATCTCAACTATACAAGTCTCAAGTCCATACACAACACAGACTCTATGGATCCAAACGGCTGGGATCTGAAAGGTCTCAGCTTTTGTCTATGAGGAAGCAGTGCTGCTTTCTCCGACCTCGCTTTTACAGAGAGGGCAAGTCGCATTGATTTTAAGCCATTTGTCTACACAGCCTACATGAAAGACGTGTGAGCATGGCAGCTCTCTAACTTCTTCGTCGTCTCCATATCTGGCCAAGCAGATGCAACAGCTCTGCAAAACCAATACATACAAGAAATGCAGACAATATAATTAACAGTTGAAGAGGGGCCAAATAGGCACATTGTACTCCGACACACAATTGAATTAACCTAGTAATTCCATGGTGAAACTAAAGAAATGCGAGTGGTATCTACTTACGGCATCTTCGCCTGATATAAGACGTTTCTTCTGGGATCCCAATAGAAGAAACCCACCTTCACCTTCCTCTGAAAATTCCAAATCATTTCTACTTTTTGATTTGAATTTGTAGACAGGCAGTGCGTTGATGGCCTCGGCAGTGGCTCCTCTAGTTTGTGAGAAGTTTTCCCGAAACCCGAGAACAGAGATTAAGCAAGGCAAACAACAACAGATGGTTGCGCATAGTATGAATGGCATTGCATATCCAATGCAACTGAAAGTAAGGAACGCTATACATAACCTGCAAGGCCCAACCAAACAAAAAACATGATTGTATCAATTCTCCATTGGGAAGCACATAAGAGTGGATGAAGCCAAGGGCTCGCACCTGTACAGTTTAGGAGAATCAGAAGGAGATGAGTGACCTCCAAATATCCATACATTCCCCACAACAAACCACACCGCAAAGAAACAGTCAATTGCCATCTTGAAATGGTCCACCAACCCATTCAATCTGCAAGTCATAAACAATTATCAGTTTTGATTTCTTAGCTAACCAAACCAACTATTTTTAAGGCCAAAAGACAATTACTTTTACCTTGTTCTTAAGCTTTCCCCAACTTGATTGGTCCTAGGTGCTGCTCTCAAGTCGGTGCTATTTTCTTCGTCTGGTGCTTGAGCCACTGAGATGGCTGTATATGGTGTGGACTCTGAAGGGTTATTATTGCCTTGAGAAGAGCTACCACGTTGTGAAGAATCTTGCCCTGTACCTCGGTTATAAGTGCGAAAACGCCAATAGAGAATAGGGAGAGTGGCTATACAGCCAGAGGTATATCCAAGAACCCATGTAAACAATGGTGCTTCTGGATGTTCATCTTTAGCCAGAACCATAACTACTATGGCTGCAACGATCTGAGCCACAGTGACAACTAACTCAACTGAAATCCACAGGCCAGAATTCAATGGACTCCTACTACTACTGCGGCGACCATTCCCATCATCACCTCTCCTAGAAGAACTTGCTCTTTGCTGAGGAGGAGATGACGGAGATGGATGCGTTGGGTGTTGTGTACCATTTGATGATATGCTATCTTCACCTTGATGTGAGTTAACCTCAGGAGTTAGCTCATCAATAGAAGATCTTGATGAAGAGTCTTCGTCATTGCTTGTGATGTCAACGATGTGCTCGCGGTTATTGTGGGTTTCATGCTCCATTAACAAAGGATCTTGATCAGTTTGGCTTCTATTTCGTCCAATGGAAGAAACATCCATCTAAGTCCAAGTAGAAAACTGAAGAGCACAAATCAGCAACTAAACCTTGGCAATTTTCTCGACATTCATTTGTGTTCATCAAAGCGATGAGAATTTCCAAATCAGCGCGTAACACACAAGGCCAATCTCATCTCCCCAAGAACAAAAGCAATGTCTTGAACAAATGCTAAGCATACACCTGTTACAGCACAAGTAACGATGAGGAGGAAGAGGCGATTAGAGGCACAATTATAAATGAAGAAACCCTTTTAAGGACTCTGCGGGAACTAAACAAGCGCAGATCAAAATCCACGGAAACATAGAATTAGCCAAATTTCTGAGAAACCCTAACCAAAAAAAAAGACCCACCATTCAATTTTGACTCTTTCAAATCCATCAAATTATGATCTTGATGAAGAACCCAAAACCAGGATTCATACAAATTCAATCGTGCCATAGAAATATATATATAAGATAATACGGTCTTGAAACACAAATTCGGGCTAAACGAAAAGAGATGAATTCCCCATATAATCAAAGAGATGGAAGGAAAACCAAAAGACGAAGAAGAGTAGATAACAATGGTGAAGCCTTTACCAGAGTTGAAAAAGCTTAGCAGACAATAACGAATCAAATACAGAAAAGCTGCGAGTAAGCTGTTCTACCGTTCTTCTTTTTCATTCTTGAGAAACACAAAAGAAGGATTTTTCCAGCTTTCGCAGTAACTCGGGAGAAGAGAGCGACTAGTTTTTACTAAACTAAACTTATGCCTGAAATTCTAACCGTTGGATCTTGAGGGTTCTAAGTAATATCTGATCGGACGGTCATCTCTAACTCCTTGTTTGTGGCTTTTCCAACTTAGAAGGTGCTTTGTAGAATTAATACCTGATTAACCAAATTTCTTCACAGACAAACAATCTCGGGGTGGGCAAATTATCCGAGATCCGTGATCCGATCCGATCCGATCCGAAAAAACGGATATCCGGGATGGTCGGATCCGGATCCGGATCCGGATAATAAAAATCACGGATCCGCGGATCCGGATACTACTTTCTCTCTAGTACGGATACCCGATCCGACTAATACCTACCGTTAATTAGAAGTTATGGCTATGTACATTAATATAAAACAGTAGTGGCCCATACATGAATTATATGGCCCATACGTAAGTAAAACAATGACCTAGATGTTAAAAAAAAAAAAAAAACAGAAGACTAAAAGTCTCGATCACTTTCAAAATCAGAAGTCTGTCTTTTGGTTTTTCTTTAAACTTTCTTCTCATTCTTCCTTCTTGGTCTTCACAACTCTACGCCTCATATTTCTATTGGATTTTCTCTTGATAGTTGATCTCTCCGCATCAGCTTCACGTTTTCATAGTAAGTATTTTGCTTATATCTTTTGTTATATTTCATGTATTTTCTGTTATATATTTGGATTTTGTATTGGACGATCTCTTATAGACATAGTTCATGTGTTTTGTTAAAATTTTGGTGATATACTAATATGTAAACTCTATTCTGTATTATATATCTCATAGATTCATACTATAAAGTTTCTATTTTTTATGTTTTAGATAGTATCTACAAACGGTTCACCAAACTCGTTATTTAAAAGTTACATTACCGAAACAAAAACTTATCACATATATAATAAATCACGGATCGGATCCGGATATCCACGGATATCCGGGATTTTATCGGATACCCGAATTTTGGATATCCGAAATTTTCGAATCCGAGTTCGGGTAATAAATAAACGGATCCGATGGATCCGGATACCCTAAAATTTCAGGATATCCGATCCGTGCCCACCCCTACGAGCTACTGCAAAAAAAAAAAGTTAAAAAATTTATTAAATTATTTGGTGTAAATGAAAACTTAAAATTCTTTATAATAGTAATTAAAATTCAAATAACTCAAATGTGAATAGAATTATGATATCGATCTGAAAAATTTATTATGAAAATCCGGATTCGAATCTTTTAAATATCTGAATTTTTAGATCATAGCGGAATTCTGAATAATTTCTCAGATCTCTGATAGTATTATATTCGTGTCTTTTTAGAGTTTCACAATTTTACTGCATTTTTATTTTTATGAAAACAAAAAAAAAAATATGAGAAAAGAAAAACTTAAAAACATAATAGTTGAATTTTTAATGCATAGGTGCAAGCAACTGCGGAAGTCGAACGGGTAGAGTCCATGTAGCCCAGCTGATGAAAATAGGCTTGGTTAGGGTTTAATGGGCTAGACCGTTAATTTTATCTATATTGTTTTAACTGCCTTCGCAGTTCTACTTGTTCGATCGTTCTATAATGTAAAAGAAAATTTTCAAATTAATCATTAACACTCATCGATCGAATACATTTAAGCTACCAATTGCATTACTCTCGTTATCTTATAGTACGAATCTATAATTTTCTAGGAGGTCCAGTTAATAAGGAATTTTGTGATAACAACTAAAGTCGGTAAATAAATACTGACCGCAAGTTATTGTTCTGAGTAATAACAAACTATAAAAGTAAAAAAAGTCACTTTTAAAACAAAAAAAAATCATGAATTACAGAAATCTTGTCATTCCATTCCATGTGCGTATTATAACGATAGAAAACAATTTTTAAAAAGAGTGGCTGACCGGAATTACCGGTCACGGATTTGCAATCGAAACCGGTAAGTTCGTCACGTGTCTACTTTAGTAGTAGGACATTATTTGGATGTCTCAACTCTTAATTGGTCTAAGAATAATGAATGACACGAAGCATCGCGAATCATTAATGTTTCCCAATGAAGAAACAGAATCACGTGACTTATGCGTGACCCTACTGCTGTGATAATGTTTCGATCTTGCTCTTTTCTTTTGTCTAAACGTTTTTCTCCTTTTTTCTGATTCGTAGTGTTTTGGAATTTAGAGATAAGACTTGAAAATGGCGATCTAGTAAACTCAATTGGCAAAAGAAAGTGAGGTTAGTTCTAAAGTCAATTCGTTCGTTTCACTCTCCAGAAAGAATTGCACGTAACTTATCTACGCAGTGTTCGATCATTTAATTAATCGGAGATATTTTGTTTAGTTTATAGAACTATTGGATTCGAGTTTGAGGACAAGATGTTATTTTAGACACGCCACACATATAACTAAAAGTTGAAATGTTTTACTATACTTAGTGTGTGCTGTGATGGATAATTAGGAACAAAGTACTAGACTAATGGCCTCAGCTAGTTATGTATATATATATATGCGATGTTTTCGACCGACAGTGAAAATTTATATGTACACATACATATATATATATATAATGGTGGAACTTTCTTTAGGACATTAAATTTGAAAAATTATTCAATGAAGTAAAGTGAGTGTAGACAAAAGGAACACTATTGAAGATCTCTCTCGAAGAATATATGGAACTAAAATTGACAAACACAATCTAACAAATATATATGGAATTATTTTTTCTTTTCTGTTATTTTTTTTTTCACCATTTACAGTATAATAACCATCTTAGATAGCTATCGATCTTTCGTATATGTATCAATATTCGAAACTAAATTAACAAGAACGCGAGTAAAGTCCACTCTTATAACGTTTTTGTTACAACGGAAAATATTTTCAACTTTAATACTAGGAATTTGTTGTCTTCTTTTTTTTTGCCTTATTCGATCCCATGAGATGGAGCTGAGTCCTCAAACTAAATGAGTTAGAAGATGAGGCTAATAATTTGATGTCTATTATCGGAAATCAAAACTGAGAATATATCCGTACACATGCAAATCCACTAGCTAATGACAGTTTAGATGCTAAGTGCCTATAGGCTATAAGTATCCAAAAAGACTTGGTTAGAAAACGGTAGATGCAAGGCCCACACATCACACAGGACGCAGAGGCTAATCACCAACTATTCGCTTGCTTTCGTGGAGATATCAAAACCGCCAGTTACAGGACACGTGTCATTATAGGTAGGCTTCACTAGGTTTATAGCTGACGCGTATAAATACAAAGTTGGAAACCCTCACACGCTCAAGCCAAAACTTAGAGCCATTTTGTCTCATCACTTTCCGCACTTTTATTGTTAACTTTTTATATATATAATATAGTTAAAGATAAGAGACAATGTCACCGGAGGAATTCGTCAGGGTCTCCGGCGATCTTGGAGGAACTGAGCTGACCCTAGCTCTGCCTGGCACTCCCACAAAGACATCGGGAGGTCAACAAAAGTCCGGAAACAAACGTAGATTCGTCGAGACCGTTGACTTGAAACTTGGGGAAGGACACGTGAACAATTACATTTCATGCAATACTTAGTACGGCATATTCAATTTTCACTGATTGTTACAAACATGTATATAATATATATGCATGTTCCACTCTGATCGCATGCGTCTCTTTGTTCTGGCTTTAGTGACCGATTGGTGGGGTGGCCGCCGGTGAGGACGGTGAGGCGGAGGAAATACGTGAAAGTGGCGGTGGATGGTGCGGCCTATCTCAGAAAAGTCGATCTTGGGATGTACGATTGCTACGGACAACTTTTCACCGCTCTAGAAAACATGTTTGAAGGGGTTGTAACAATATGTAAGTGATCGAGGGATTGTATAAGAAAAGAAAAACAGAGTTCAATATGTTTTGGATAGACTACTGACGAAGTCGAAGTGGAGGGTATTTTGGTAAATTTACTTGGAATGGTTATTTGACGTACGGTGGTAGGTAAGGTGGCGACGGAGTTGGAGAGGAACGGAGAGTTTATGGCAACGTACGAGGATAAGGACGGTGACTGGATGTTAGTCGGAGATGTGCCGTGGATGTGAGTTACATACCCTTGTGGATAGTACATAGCCCAAAACAAATTAATTACTTAATTATTTTGTTTATGAGAGTGACTAGCTAATCTGTTTGTCTTGGTGTTGATGATTTTATGTAGGATGTTTGTGGAATCGTGCAAACGTATGCGGTTGATGAAAAACGCGGATGCTATTGGGTTAGGTAAGGTAATAACTCTTTCTCACTTGTAAATTGTAATCATCTACTCCCTCTGTTTCATAATAAATGATGTTTAAAGTTTTTGCACACCTATTAAGAAAACACAAATTCTTCATTTAATTTACCTCTTTTTCTTAAAAATATCATTAACTACAACAAATTCAACTAATGAAAAAATACTCAGCATTATTTCATTGGTCAAAAAAGTCAAATACATTTAAATTTTGCATAGAAACTACAAAACATCACTTAATTTGAAACAAAAAAAATCTTCTAAAACATCATTTATATTGAAACGGAGGTAGTATTTAGGAGTACATAGTATAGTATCATGTAAAAATTTAATTAATATTATAGGTTTTTTGTTGGTGCAGTTCCAAGGTGAAGTTTTTGTACTTCCAAGAACGTAAACGCATCGGATCTTCTCAAGTCTATAAGATTTATAATCACGAAGGCAATTCGCTAAATATTTCAAACCTTTTTTGGCCGTCGATTTTGTATGTAATGTGCTATTGTTTTAATGACTAGAAATAAATAACCTTTTCAAAAATCACTATTAAAAACACAACCACTATTTAAAATCAGTGCCGACAACCACGACCCGAACATGATGACATCGACAAGACGGACAAGATTTTCCTGCTTCATTAAATCTCCCACAACTAGAACCAAGTACAGTATAGTGAGAGAGAGAAAAATTTCAAGTAAAAATATATGTGCAGTATAGTAAGAGATAAACATGTCAAAAGATAGAAGGAAGAATTACGTGTGATATAGTGTTACTGTGTTTTACATAGAAAGAGAAATACTTTAAAAGGCAATGGAGACGACATCTCATTAGTTTGCGAGTATGGGGTTCCTCTCTTCATCGATGTCTATCGCAAGGACACGGTCTGGGTCCGAGCCGCTTGGTCCTTCCGCGTAAAGGGTCGGAAGATAGGCCTTATACGCCGGCAAATACCGCGACACAAAGTCATTCACCTAAACAGATATTTCAACATTCGAAACAACAATCATCGTTTCTATAATAACCACACGAGTACTAATTAGTCCAATACAGTTAAAAACGTATATATACCTCCTCATCCGACATCCCGGCTTTGCCGGCCTCCCTCATGGCGATTTCGGCCTGTCCAAAATTGTTACCTTGTTAATAGAAACACAGCGAAAAACCGTTGGTCTGTTGATAGATATACAAACCTGAAGACGCCACCGGTATACATAACTTGGGTCCTTGATTTTGATGACGACCCAAGCGTTGATGTACTTGTCCCACGCGTCGTAGTACGCTTCAAGGTTCTTATTCACAATCTCTAGCTGTAGAAAGAGGAGAGTTTTTCATTACAAGATCTTATATCATTTGTATTTGTGCTCAATGGTTTAAAGGGAATTGAAGCAACCTGCGGATCAACTGCTTTAACAACTTCAGCTGGAAGAGGTCTAAAACCAAGCATCCATCCCTCAAAGAGAATAACCTGGAGAAATCAACCAAAAATAATAAAGATTAATGGTCTTATATCCTTTTAACCTTGAACCGAACACTTAAAAGATAGAAATACCGTGAGAGGTCCTTCAACTTCAGGCCATGTTGGTGCATCGGCTCTGTCACCCCTCCCGCTATAGGCAGACTGCATCCAAATAGGAATATCTCAAGAACTTAAGACCTGGTTCCTCTGTTTTCGTTCTTTGTTTTATGATACAAAGTGATAAATCAGAGAATCTGTGACTCACCTTATCGTACCGAGGTACCTTCATCTTCGTGCCTGTCAATGACCAAAAAACTCACAAGGTAAATAAGAAAATAACAGCTAAGAATAAAACGTTTTTGATGAAACTAACCTTCCTTGGTTAGTTTAGTCAGGGATTCTAGTGTTTCGACAGAGAATGGAAGATCATGGCTTCCTGCATTTCCACGATACTGAAAACAAACAAGAGAAACCATGACGATATTTTCAAACTACAGAAAAGACGGACAAAATAAAAATGTTGAGAATTCGAAGATGAGTTTACCTCTAGAAGTGCATTTCCTGGATTATTTTCTCTCAAGTCAGCCTGAAAAAAAAAAAACACAATGGAAGCTAAGAAATGGAGATGAGAACGTCCAGACAACAGAGGCTACAAGTTAAATCTTAAAATATATCTCACCTGGCCTTCTGCAGTCAAGTAAAAATCGTCTATGGATATTGTCGCCGACTTCCTGAGATATTGCTTTATTAGTATAAGAATCAGTAGACTTACATGAAGTAAGTTGCAGTGGATCAATGTACCTTTTTGTAGTTTTGAAAAGATAATCAAGTGCAAACACAAGTGTAGTCTTGCCACATCCTTGTGGCGCGCTAAATCCAATCTGCATTTCCCAATCACATCTATCAGACCTCTTGAACCACCAATCATCTTCATCATAAATTGAGATATTCATAAAAAAAAAAGATGTTATATTAGTACCACTAATGGAGGCACATCATCTTCATCTTTAAACTTGGAATTATGCAGAGAAATCTGATCTTCGCACCATACAAAGACGGGTATATAGTAATGGTATAGCCTAGCTTTCTGAGGAATGGTGAGGTTAAGCTCATTAAGCTGAAACAGTCTGCAGAGTTGTGAGCCATAGAGTAACCATTTGTCAATGGAGTGGCCAACTTTTTCAGGAGTAATACCAATCTTTTCTACAAGAGGACCCGAGCATATGAATTCAAAAAGGTCCGACACTGAAGAGACATCCACTGTTTTTGTTGGTAAGACCGAGCATTTCTTCGACGTCCCATTACTTGTAGCCGATGCAGGAACCATTGAGTTGTCTTGAATCCACGAGCATCCACACCCTACACACAATGATTTCGGTTTCTGCAGCTATTAGATATCAAAAGTCACTAAATTCTCAAACCAGTGTCTGACAACACAAATGAAACAATCAAACCCTTAAAACCAGCTGAAAAAAAAAACATGGATTGAACAATAGATATGACTCAAATTTCTTCCTGTGATTATAGATAATACAAAAACAAAGGGTGTGGAGATTATCAAGCATTTATTGCAGCTACTTTTCATCAGATACTCAATTTTGCCTTCTTATAACAAAACAATTCAAAAAACTCATAAGAGAAAAGCATGAGCAGGAGAGAAAAGCATGAACCACGAAACTACGGAATCAAACCTCAAATTAGTATAAATTGAAATAATAACACTGAATTGGAGGCGTTTACCAGAGATTGAGAAATGGGTTTGAATCGGAGAAAGCTTGGAGGATGAAGAATCAGTAACGACATGGTCGTTAAATTTGAAAGAAGAAGAAGAAACAAAACGTCTTTTGAAATTAAAAGTATTGCAAATAGGATTAGAGTGACACGGAAACGGATAATCTTTGAGATAAAACCTATTATTATAATGCTGAAGAGTCGCTTGCCATGGCGATATCAAACTTGAAGTTGCCACCGCCATTCTCTCTCTCTCTCCCTCTCCCCCTTTTTTTCTCTCTCTATCTCAAAGCAGAGCGACACATCAGCAATGAAGGAGAAGCAAATTGATGATATTTTATTATTATTTTTTTTTTTTAAATGAAAAAGCAATCTTGCCACATAATATGTGAGTCATATTCCTCCGTCGGATAATGTGTAATTAATGCTCTGTCTCTCTCTCTCAAGAGTGTTTATAAACCATTTAAGCAACTTTTTTTCTATATTAATTAATTTGATTTATAAGAAAGACAGAACAAAATATTCCGTAGCAGAAATTGCCTGATGAAAAAAGAAAAAAAAAATGTACATCCCGACTTACAATTAAAATAATCTCGATCAGAACAAATCAGGTTTGGAAGAACCAAACAAGTCTACACTAAACCGGAATAATCCGATTACTGACCGTGGAAAGATTACTGTTTTATTTGACAGATAAATGAGGGACGAACCGGACCATCAGAAAAAGTTACAGATGTGTTATATATCGGTTAGGAGATGAACCGCTCGGTTTTTACGCTCTTCTTCAGAATAGCTTGTCAGGTAGCTTCGGAGAAGTGAAAACCGCCACGGATTTGAACTGTACAAATGTCAAAAAAAAAAAAAAGTTGTTACATTGAGCGAACCGAACCAAACCAGATTTCGTAATGTGGTTTAACAAAACCAAACCGAGATTAACTTCTTTCTTTTTTTTATACCTTCTCCTGCCTATACTTCATGCGTATAGAGTTTAAGGGACATCCTTTGGTGTTAAGCTGCAGATCTTGCAAGGCGTGAACAGATGCTTTCAGATCAGAGGCTTTGTACGTTGTGTAATGCTCAAGAGTTGGATTCTGGTCAGAAAATAAAAAACGAATAAAAGTCGTGTGAGACTCAAGATTCGTGGAACACAACAGAAGCGATCTGTGTCTTAACGAAGAAGAGAACAGACCCAAGGGTGGCTTGATTGGTTCAATGTCCACTTGGCAAGAAAAACAGCTGAAGCAGCGATGACCGAAGGAAGGAACTTCAAGAATTGATAGTCCATTAACGTCAATTCCGTGAGATAATTCGCCAGAAACTCGATTTCCAGACTTGGGTTCTGCCGATCATCAGTCAAATACCAAAAAAATTCAGTCTTTCTGCTAAATGTCTTATGATCATAGATTACGTGTGAAAAAGAAAGCACATTACCACGTGAGAAGCTTGGGCTGCTCGGAGGAATCTCCTGCAAAAATGGAAACTTTGAATCACTAAAGACTACAAACAACAACATATGAAGCATTTTCACTGTCTAGTGAGATTACCTTAGGAATGTTTTTGAAGTGGGAGTGTAAATTTGAAAGCTAAAATGCTTAAGTACTTGGCTCTCCATTTCCAGCACCTGATCTCTTGTGTAAGTGTTATCCGTGATGAAGCAGAACTCCTCAATGCGTGGCGCACAGATTTCCTCATACTTTCTTTAAGAAATTTCAAGAAAACACCAAACTCTTTTAGATGTTGCCTTTCAGACCAGCATTTTCTGTTTTTAGGAATAGATTTTTTAGGTGATGAGGAACTTACGAGGCAATAAGCATACAAGTGATGCCGAGCAATTGAAGTCTCTGTCTTTCCATGTAGTTTCCATGGAGAAACCAATCTATGAGATATACTGTGAGGTAGAGAGTGTCGGGTACAAGGGTGTATTCCTCTGAGACCTGGAATTTTGACTTGTGAGAAGCAGATAAAAAGGCTTCAAAAGTTAGCAACGAAAAATGAAGCTAAAACTAACCTCTACAAGCCAATCGACCAGAATTCCTCGCATTGTCTGAGTCACATCTTTTTGTGTTCTCTCCATAAAATCAGGAAATGGTCTGCGTTTAAGCTGCTAAGTAGACGAGTCGTTAAGGAATCAGATTTATAATTGTAAGACATCAAAATCCAAGGGATTATTACCTCAGCAACACGCAGGTTATAGTAGATTTCAGGTGCGTAAAGGCTACAGAGTAGAGGATCCTTGTCATCAGAATCAATGTCAACGAATTTCGGGCTACTTGCCACAATGGAACTTCCTCCAACACAACTTCTCTCAACTGTAAACCATTTGCAAGAATAAAAAAAGGCATCAGAGATGTTATAAATCACTCACACAGCAACAGTAACTGACCACTTGTAAAGTTTACCTGTAGAAGCTGATTTCCCAAGGGGTCTAGGAGGCAACCTGGAACTCCGTTTTTCGATAGAGCTACAACATGCTTCGTTTGTCCCTAAGCTCGTGCCCGTACAACCAGACAAGCTTACTCCTGCTGAGTTTGACACAACTTCTACCTTTGCATCTGTAAATTCTGAAGTAGCAGAAGATGATGCGACCTTGGAAGAACTTGCCCTTCCCTTCTTTATCTGCTTGATATTCTCCACCTAAATGGAAAGAAGCGTCCCCAAAAACCAACAATTGTCAGCAAAAACATACTTCTTTTCAATGTGAGAAGCAGCATTGTGCATTTAACAACCTGAATTTTAGCTGCATTGAAGCAACTTGTGTAAGAATTGTCGCAGGTAACATTTGTGATATCCTTTAGAACAGCTCGCTTCTTAGGTGCGTTGGCTTTCTTCTCATCCAAGGCTGTTCTTTTACTGTTTACCCTCAGAACCCGTCCCTGATTGATCTGTGTCGTAGCAGCCACTTCTGAAGATGTAATCAGTTTAGAAGAAGCACGCAGAGCAGACGCAAGAGCACGAGTTACAGGGCGACCATGGAGCGGTATGGTGTTTCCAGAAACAGCTTTGTCCTTCCCCATGATTGAAACCCCTCTGAGACGATCCAACCTTTTTGGGTCTTAGCACCACATCATCATCAAGAGATCTGTGATATTGAAGTAGAAGATGAATGGTATGAAAAGGTTGCAACAGAAGAGAGAGATCTATATCCAGCTAAAACAGACAAGCTAGTATGGATGCAGATGGAAAAAGACCAATGCATATAAGATGTTGGGAGAAATTGTTTAGTCCAAAAAAGGAAGTTTATCTAATTATGAGGCACGATGATGATCAATCATGATTCAACACAGAATTGCACCACAAAATTGTTACAGAGACTCTTTTTCTTTGCAAACTATTCCATGAAAATTGGTTCGCGAAGATACATTCAACTTTCAAAGTTTCAAACTTTTTCAAATTCAGTCAGATTCAAAGGTGAAATCACAAAGTTATTTTAATTTCCTTGTTGAAAAAAATCCAAACAGTAATGCAGAAAAACCCTCAGGGCCTCAACCCTTGGAAAATTTTAGAGCAAACACTGAGCGACTACGCGCAGAATTTGGAGAAATTAAATTTGAAGAAAATACCAGGGAAATTACTATTCCAAAATCTAGTTTTTCTTTCTTTCCTTCTTTCTTTCTTCTATGGGTTTTTTTTTTTAAATGTAAATTATCGAGTAGAAAAAAAACGCAACAGTAAGAAGGACATCAAGCGCATCCACTTTTTTCTCAGGAAAACGAACAGACAGACCCATAGGAAAATTTATAGCTGAAAGATCTCCAAAGAAGAAAAAACCCTAACGATCCGTTCTTAGAAACACCAAGGACGAATCACCTCACATTTTCTTTTATCCAAGAAAACAAACAGACCCATGAGAAAAATCCGAATGACCCATCAAGGAAAAAGCTTCAAAACCTAGAGAAAGTTTCAAGAAACCCTCCCAGAAACATCGCCCGTACAAACCCAACGACAAAAAATGCAGGTGCGCGTATGAACAACATCACATTTCCTAAAAAAAACAAAAAAATCTAAAACGGAGAAGATAGAGACAGGCTGCGATGGGAACTTACTACGCTCCAGAAAATTCTTCAAAACAAAAAAAAAAAGCCCCCTTTTTTCTTTTTTTTTTTGGAAGAGAAAAAAAGATGGGAGCTTGGGCAGATCCAGAGTTAATGGTATAGTCAATTCGCTTTTATGCAAAGGGACTGTCTGTGGAAGTGAGCGGGATAGACAAAGGTTTTAAAGATATAATTCATTTTTTAAAATAGAAACTTTCTTATTAGAAATAAATTGTTTATTTATGTACTTGTAACGAAACTCATTGACTGTTTGACCATGAAATAAGGAGAAAATAAATAACTAACATAGTTTATTGGGGAAATTTCGATTATGTGATTACTGGTTAATTTTTTCAATTTGGTATCTGATTGAACATAGATTTCTTTTAGATTTTGGTAACTAATCATTTACCTTTTTTTCATCTTAATCACCTTTGCTATTTTGGGTTCTGTGTCATTTTCATTTCTCCATTAACCTGTTGTAGTTAATGAGGATTTATGATGCAGATGTTGTTTTTCTTTTTTGTTCGAATGTTTTCTTATTTACTTTTGTTAATAATATTTAATTAGCAACAAAAAAAAGTTAAAGAACGATAGAGGAATAGTTACGTTTTCCAATAAATGTATCATAATTTACACATTTATTTTCACCGTTCAAGTGCGCTGTTACTCATTTTTTAAAAATGCGGTCTTACTCTAGACAGTAGACAGCGTGGCTGTTCATCCAAGGTGATTATAAAACATAATTTTGTTTAAAGGTAAATACAAGTGATTAAATTACAAACTCTGTTCAAATTTTGAAGAAAGATTCCACCAGTTGTTGTTTTTTAATGGTCATGTTTAAACTTTTGAAATATATTTATAAAAAAGAACTAACTAGTAAAATAAAAACAAAGACCAAATGCACGTTTACCCCTGATTCAGTCTCCTTGTTTCACTTAATTTTTTTACGTTTCTCTGATTCTTTTAATATTCCTTGAAGCTTATTTGGACACCACATGCTAAAGATCCATCTATCCATCAATTCTAAATTATCCTTTCAATTTAAAGAATCCGTTTTATTTCTATTGGATTTGCTCCGTTTTAAAAGCATACTTGGACTTTGTCGTGTCTATGTATTGATTAATAGATAACATTATGTGATAAAACTTTTTATTTCATGTAAAACAAAACATATCTAATTTTATCAACGGTTACTTTGACCAAATCTACACGAACTTGCATATTCTAGATTCTCCACTATAAAACGTTCTACAAAGATATTTGAAATAACAGGAATTATGAAATTGTAATAGATCTCAATTGTCCTTGGATGCATAAGATTAAAAACAAAAACAAAATAATTATAATATAATAATATATGTTGATGGTTAGATCCGCAGGAGCCACTCAGAAAAAGAAAAGATACTTGGGAAGTGAATAGTAATAAAGTGGTGGATTCTGCATTTTCAGGTCTTGTTATGTTCCACGAATTAATGCTTCGATGATAGATTTTTCTGTAGGTCTACATTATTTTATAAAGAGAAATTATAAGAAATGACAATGGAAGTTAGGCAAATTAAGGACAATTCTAACAACTTTTTTAATAGTGATTTTTTTAAAGAATATTACTTTTTACTCATTTGTTTTATTTTAGACAATTTTTATTTTTCTCTCTTTTCGCCTCTTTCTTCGTCTCTCTCCTCACCAAACCAAATCAAGAACAAATTTTATGAGAAGAAGGAGGAGGAAGAAGGTGGAGGATGGTGATGGTGTTGGTAACATGGTGGTGATGGTGTCCGTGATGGTGATGATTTTGGTAAAGATAGCGGTGACGACGGTGACAATAACGGTGGTGACGGTGATAATAACGGCGGTGACAATGATGCTGGTGACGATAATATAGTGGTCTATGTTTACATCACGGTGGTTTGTGTTGGAGGTAATGGAAAAGATGAAGGAATCGAGAATAAGGTATTATCATTGTTATCATGTTAACCTCGTCATTATTATTGAATATTTATAATGTTAGCATGTTATAAATATCAGATATTAATGTTAGCATGTTATAAATATCAGATATCATTATTAGCATGTTACTATTCTATATAACTCTGTTATTGATGTCGGTATAATTCTATATAACTTGTTACTATAACTATTATCATGTTAACCTCGTCATTACTGTTAGCACGGTAACATACTATATGATAATTTGCTTAACACGATAAATATAAATTTACCAGAATAACATATTAATTAGCATGTTATCCATATATTTATTTACTAAAAAGGACATACGGTTTTCTGATATACGGTGGTGAATTATGTCTTGGATTTTATTATAATATCACGATAATACAAATATCCTAGATATTTATTATGTTAACATGTTATAAATGTCGGATATTATTGTTAGCATGTTACAAGTATCATATATTATTGTTAGCACGGTAAGATACTATATGATAATTGTGTTAACACGATAAACATAAATTTTGCACGATAATAACTTAATTAGTATGTTAACCAAATAGTTATCCACTAAAAAAAATATGATAATTGATGGTGAATAGTATTTTCAACTATTGATAAACAGTAGCGGCCAATTGATGAACAGTGTCAATGACATATTTCGTCGGATGAACAGTGTACATATCAATGGCATTTTATGTAATAAAAGAAAGGGAGAAGGATACTTTTGGATTAAAAAAAAATTCTATTAGCTATTTAGTTAATTTTAAATTATGTATTGTTATATAACTAAATAAGTGGTCAACCATTAATATTCACCAAATTCACCTTTTTATAAAATGATGAGTTATACATTTTATGAAACTATTATGTATCGTTAGATAAATCTCTAGCCGTTCTATCTAAACATTGTCTAAAATATCCAGATAATATTTTGATTTCAACTATGTATAGTATATATTTTTAATCATTTGTTATTTGGTAGATGTTCCCTGTTCATTATTTGTTGAATTGTTGTTTCAAAACTATTTATAAATGTTTATAATTAGTAGTATAGTGGTTTATATTAGCACCATCATATTGTATTATTATATGATTTTTTTTTTTTTTTTTTCAACTCGCCTCATCAAATAAGTTTAAAATAGGTGAGTGACATAATTGTATATTGTTGAACAAAAAAAAAAAAATCAATTTATAGAACATATTTATATATTTTTGCTGTTATATTGAGTATTATGATTTTAGGTTTTTTTTTTTGGGTCAAACAAGAAAGTTGTTTTTTCTTAAGAATTTGAATTACGAGTATTGAAAAAGGTTCGAAAAACTATCAGATTTGAAATGCAAAAATAAAGGTAAGATTAAACTGTGGTTTTATTTGGAAAACTTAATTTTAAAAGGGTAAAGTTCTGTGATTGTTGTTAATTAATAATCGGAACGGGTATAGTCAAATGATTATAAGTCAAAATTTTCAAACGAAACTTTGATGTCAAATGATATAACCGATAAAATAAAACAAGAAAAAGTAACTCAAAGTATACTTGGAATATATTTATATACAAGCACAACACACGAGTATTTCAAAAGCTAAAGAAAGGAGCTATATAGAACCAATAGTCTGTTACCACTTACCACATGGGAGTTACATATTAAAAGCTAGAAATCTTGGATTTCAAATTTAAGAGAGATCTATTGCATCGATCAATTTTCAATATATATATATATATATATATTTAATTCAGAAGATGAATGCGTTAAAGCTGTTAGAGTGAGAAGGACGTAACGAGAGGTCGTCGTGGACCTATAATAACGTTTTACGGTTTTACATTCATCCAAAGACCAAAAAGTTGGATCTGCGATTCAAACTAACATACAAAAAAGAAGGAATTTGAAACACAGAAAGAAACAGATCTATAATAGACATAAAAATCATGTCATGTTTGGTTGGTCCTTTTTCAATTTATTTTGAACCCCCAACTTTCCCTCCACTCCTCTATCCATATACTATAATTTTCATGCAATTTTGAGTAATATAGTCCAATTTGCTCCTTTTGTAACGACAGAAATTGGGTCGAGGAATATATATACTGTATGTGTCTGTGTAGATACACATTTAGATGAGAAAAGTGGCATAAAAGGGCTATGTGAAAAGAAGGGATCAATTACCAAATATAATAGAAACATTAAGGGCCTTTAGGAAAGTGAAACACAAATCAATCATTCTACTTTGATTCCATCTTCTGGTTGATCACAAACATGTGGATTCGGATTCGGAACAAAAATGGAAGTTTTTTCTTTAGTTTTGGATTGATATCAGAATCCGTTTGGAGTTGATATGGATTTTAAGACTGCTTGATTTTTCTTTTGGAACAAAAAGCGAAAACAGCCAAATTGGATCGAGTCGATGAGATGAGATGAATAACAAAGGCGTAACTCTTTTTTGACTTATACCTTTTTCTGGAGTAAAGAAACCATATGATTGTTTTTGTTTGCCCTTATACTATAGAGAAAACAAAAATAATGAAAGGAAAATCAAGGGTTTGGTGAAGAAGACGAGGAAGAAAAGGCGTGCTCCGGATTCCTTTTGCATTAGGTGGATCAGACAGGATTAACACTGAATTCTTACACATATTTATATATCAAGCAATTCGATCCTAATTGCAAAATCTCTGTGTTTTCATAGTCTCCTTCTCCATCAATTTCGTCGTCTTTGTGAGATATCGACATGGGTTCGTTCGGGATGCTTTCGAGGAGGGCATTGGGCACGGATATGCCCGTCATGGCTCAGGTCAACCTCGTACTCCTCCATTCCTAATTGATTGCTTTTTTTGGTGACAAATTGTTGATGATGATGGTTTTGCGTGCAGATTCGGAAATTAATGGCGGAATTGACGAACCCCATGTCTCTCGCTCAGGTTGGCCCTCTCTTTTCTTCCCTCTAGAAATGTGTGTATTAATCCAGTTGTGCGTGTTTTTGTTCCCAAAAGACTTTGGATTTTGTGAGTGTTCTATCTAATTCAGGCTCTGATTAAGCTTAGTTTGTATGGACAGTTGTTTAGTCTGCTGATTCTATTGCCCTGTTACTTCATCATGTTCATGTGATTGCAGGGAGTTGTGCATTGGCAGCCTCCTCAAAAGGCCTTGGACAAGGTGAAGGAGATTGTGTGGGATCCTACTGTTAGTTCTTATGGACCCGATGAAGGTATTCCCGAGTTGAGAGAGGCTCTTCAGAAAAAGGTAATCATACATACAAGGAAAGGAACACGATTCTTCTAGCAACCTTTCTTGAATCCAATTAAGTGACTATCTTTGCTGTTTTTTTCCTTGTCTGGTTAATTGATATGCCGTGTCTTGACTCTTGAGCTTCTTTATTTGTGATTCCTCGTGTTTGTTCTGAAGCTGCGTGAAGAAAACAAGCTAACCAAATCAGCAGTGATGGTTACTGCCGGTGCCAATCAGGTTAACCGGTCTTTGTTTACTCTTTGGTACCAATGCGTTTCAAGGCTCTTCTTTTTGGTTTCTTCTAGTCTCATACTCTCTTTTTTTTTATTTGTATCAAGTGCAGGCGTTTGTGAATCTTGTTCTTACACTATGTGATCCTGGTGATTCGGTTGTCATGTTTGAGCCATACTACTTTAACGCCTACATGGCCTTTCAGATGACAGGAGTCACCAACATAATTGTTGGTCCTGGCCATCCAGAGACCCTCTATCCCGACGCTGGTACCTCCTTGACTTTGAATCACATTTTCATGACTTAAATAGCTCTAAGTTGTGACTTGCGAGCCTCCTTTTCCAGACTGGTTAGAGAGGACACTCTCTGAGTCTAAACCGACCCCAAAAGTTGTAACCGTTGTGAATCCTGGTAACCCAAGCGGCACCTATGTCCCTGAACCGCTTCTTAAGAGGATTTCGGAGATATGCAAAAATGCAGGGTGTTGGCTGATTGTAGATAACACATACGAGTGAGTTTCTCACTTTCCAAGTCCCATGATGCCCAAATTGAATGTTTCTGATGCTGCAAAAGGGGTTTGAAAATCGCAGGTATTTCATGTATGACGGTTTAAAACATTGTTGCGTTGAGGGAGACCACATTGTTAATGTCTTTTCCTTCTCCAAAACCTATGGCATGATGGGTTGGAGGCTTGGATATGTGAGTGCTCGATCCTATTCAATTCCAAATTTGTGATTTTGGATTTATCTTATGGAACGTTTGATGGACCCGCAGATAGCTTACTCAGAGAGATTAGATGGGTTTGCGACAGAGCTAGTGAAAATTCAAGACAACATCCCAATCTGTGCCTCTATAATCTCTCAGCGCCTGGCTTTATACGCATTAGAGGAAGGTCCTGGGTGGGTTGTTGAACGGGTAAAGGGTCTGGTGAAGAACCGGGAGATTGTTAAAGAGGCGCTGGAGCCGCTGGGGAAGGAGAACGTTAAGGGAGGAGAAGGAGCGATTTACCTGTGGGCAAAACTACCGGAGGAACACAGAGATGATTTCAAGGTGGTGCGGTGGCTGGCTCACCGTCATGGTGTGGTGGTGATCCCGGGGCGTGCAAGCGGTTGCCCTGGGCATGTCCGTGTTTCCTTTGGAGGGTTGCAGGAGGAACAAATGAGAGCCGCTGCAGAGAGGCTGAGGAAAGGATTAGAGGAGCTGGTTCACCGTGGAATGGTGGAGTGAAAAGATTGTTGCTTTGCGTTTGATTCAAGTTATAGCTTTTAAAAATAAAGAGTGTTTGTTTATTCAATAGCTTTACATATTTCATTGTATTGGGAAACTAATGGTGTTATCCTGTTCCCTTTGGTGTATGTATATTATATACTCTCTACTCATATTCAAATGATTTCTCCATCAATAGCCGCGAAATTACCCTTTTGATTTGTATAAATATTGGACGAGCTTTATTCGTTATAAATCTTTGTTAGAATTCAAAAGAAAATTCGAGCTTGAGCTGAAAAATCAAACCTTTAATTTGAAATTTTAATTTCTGAACGAGGAGGATAAATAAAGTTAAAAAAGTTAATCGATGATGAAGCTTTACTGGTCTTAAAGTGGGCCGTAAATGGGCCCGGATCTAAATTTGAATTAAACCCGAATAAAGAGAGACTGGATCATAACTACTACCATTTACATTGACGTGGCTTCCATCTTCTTCTGGCTTCCATTTACATCGGTTCCAACTTCGCCGACGAGTCACATCTCGGAAATCTGGAGAGGGAGAGAGAGAAAGAAGGGAAATTTGGGGGCCCCGAGATCGAAGCTCTTGTTTCGGAACCCTAGATTTTGCATTGAAATCAGCTATTCTAGTAAAAAGGAGGCGAGTGGAAGAAATGGTGGGTAGTAGTAATTCGTTGGCGGGTCTACAAGATCACTTGAAATTAGCGAGAGAATACGCACTAGAAGGGTCCTATGACACTTCTGTCATCTTCTTCGATGGCGCCATTGCTCAGATCAACAAGTAAGTAGCTCTTTGTCTCTTGAGTCTTGAATCTAGATTTTATCACCCCCGTTGGCAATTTCTTCAAGCCCTAGCTAGTTTGATTTTATTTTTCGTGGGCTTAGTTTCCATCGTTCCCCCTAAATTAAGCTATAATTTTGCAATGTCTTACGGTGTGATTATCCTTGGAAACTGTATTGGTCAATGAAACTGTGTAGAGAGAGATAGAACACTCTTCTGTGCAGTTTATATCTTTCTTAGTTGTTCTGAAGCGATACTAAACTGTTTTTAGGCATTTAAACACCCTTGATGATCCTTTGACGCGGACGAAATGGATGAACGTTAAAAAAGCCATAATGGAAGAGACGGAAGTTGTAAAGCAATTGGATGCAGAGAGAAGAGCATTTAAAGAAGCTCCCACTGGGCGTCGTGCTGCTTCTCCGCCTATCAATACCAAACCATCCTTTGTTTTCCAGCCGTTGGATGAGTATCCAACTTCATCCGGTGGTCCAATGGATGATCCTGATGTGTGGAGGCCTCCTACCCGTGATGTTACTAGTAGAAGACCCGCGAGGGCTGGTCAAAGTGGGATGAGAAAATCACCTCAAGATGGGGCTTGGGCTCGTGGCCCAACAACACGGACAGCTCCAGCTTCCCGAGGTGGAAGAGGTGGGGCTACTAGTAAGTCTACTGCAGGTGCCCGCTCTTCCACTGCCGGAAAGAAAGGAGCTGCCTCAAAATCTACCAAGGCAGAGTCTACGGTAAGTTATACAGTCCTGCCTTTTGGTGTATGTTTTACTGCAAATAGTGAGGTTAAGTTGAAATTTTTCCATGAGTCGCATGTAGACTATGGCATTTCCATTTCGTTTAGTCCGCTTATTACTTAATTTGGTGATAGACAGAATGTTCATGAAAATTTCTAAGTTTTTATGCGTTAGTAGGACTGATGTATCAAAGATCTAATGCTGTATTCCATTTTTAGAGACTTTAGATTGGTATTCTATTTTCTTATGGCGATGTTGAGTCAGTACTTTCCACATATTGCTAACAACTAATAAAGCTTGCGGGCTTTGTCGATGATGTCAGAATGGCGATGCTGAAGACGGGAAGTCAAAAAGGGGATTGTATGAGGGACCTGATGAGGACCTGGCTGCTATGCTTGAAAGGGATGTGTTGGACTCAACTCCTGGTGTCCGTTGGGATGATGTTGCAGGTTTGTCTGAAGCCAAAAGGCTGCTTGAGGAGGCAGTTGTCCTTCCTTTATGGATGCCTGAATACTTTCAGGTACTTTGATTTTGTTTCTTATGCTGTGAAATATGGAGTTGTATTTTACTATTTTTAGACTCTGGAGCAACCATATAAGAAAGAGAATGAAAGTGTCAATTTATCTCTTTTGTACTCTTAGTATTTATTTTCCAGTTGTGGAGGATGCTTAATTTGAGGTGTTTTTGTTTGCCTTCAGGGTATTCGGAGACCGTGGAAAGGAGTTCTCATGTTTGGTCCTCCTGGAACAGGCAAAACTCTGTTGGCAAAAGCGGTTGCAACCGAGTGTGGTACCACCTTCTTCAACGTCTCTTCTGCTACATTAGCTTCAAAATGGCGGGGAGAGAGTGAGCGGATGGTCAGATGCCTGTTTGATCTAGCTAGGGCATATGCTCCAAGCACGATTTTTATTGACGAGATCGACTCTCTGTGCAATTCTCGGGGGTAATTTTGTTCACGACACTCAGATTTCAATACCGAATTGAATGTATGTGTAATTGGTGGAAGTGTATGATGCAGGGGTTCTGGAGAGCATGAATCATCAAGAAGGGTAAAATCGGAACTCCTAGTTCAAGTAGATGGAGTGAGCAATACAGCGACAAATGAAGACGGTAGTCGCAAAATAGTAATGGTATTAGCAGCTACCAACTTCCCATGGGACATAGATGAAGCTCTCAGGTTTCAATATTCTTTTGAGTTAAATGCTGACTTGGTGCTCAGATATAGTAAAAGTGCTAAACGCTTGAGCTCGTGATGGTGGTGCAGGAGGAGGCTGGAAAAACGTATATATATCCCACTACCAGATTTCGAAAGTCGCAAGGCTCTTATCAATATCAATCTGAGGACAGTTGAGGTTAGTTGTGATGAGTACATTGTTACAATAATCGCAAATCTGGCTGCTGATGAATATTTCCAGGTAGCAAGTGATGTTGACATTGAAGAGGTGGCTCGGAGAACGGAAGGGTACAGTGGAGACGATCTGACTAACGTGTGCAGGGATGCGTCAATGAACGGGATGAGGCGTAAGATAGCGGGGAAAACGAGGGATGAGATCAAGAACATGTCAAAGGACGATATCTCAAACGATCCTGTGGCTATGTGTGATTTCGAAGAGGCCATTAAGAAAGTGCAACCCAGTGTGTCGTCCTCGGATATCGAGAAACACGAGAAGTGGTTCTCTGAGTTTGGATCTGCTTAAACCCACTTCGAAAACACGTGTGTGCGCTTCTTGTGTGTTGTTTATATATCATCTTTATTATTTGCAATTTATCATATTATATATTCTTGAGTTTCTAAATGAAAGAGGTGGTTTGAATGACATTGTTGTTTTTTTTCGTTTTTCCCCAAGATTTAAAGTAGTGGAGAGACAAAAACATTCACCATCATCATATATAATATTATCCGTTGGCGTTGCTGATGAAAATGTTAAGAGACGAGCATCACCGCTTATCATCAGATCGGCGTTGCTGATGAAAATGAAAAGAGACAAGGCATCACCGCTTATCATCAGATCAGTTTCTCGAGTGTTCCTGCATCATCCCCGCTCTACTCATTTTTCGTTTACTTGATTATATCATCTGCAAACTATATAATAAATAAATATAGTTATATCATCTCATGATCCATATACGTAGTGTATGTTTTTAAGTTGTCGAGGTGGACTATTTATCGTAGAGACGAAGAAGAACATCTATATATGTCCAATCACAGTTTTTCACTCCATCCTTCTTCGTTACCGCTTGTTCAGTTGTTCTTTTATCATCCCGACAACACTCTGTATTTCTATTTTGTATATCGAAATATCTCATTTCTGAGTTCTGACAAATACACAATATAATCAAAGAAAGCTAGACAAGATGGGCAATTTTTGACTTGTTTTGTGCATTATCATCTGAATTTCCCATCTATATTTGCCTGCAATCTTCATGTTTCCTCATATCTGTTAAACATTGGAAAATGTCATTTGACCTCTTTTGATATATATTTTAAATTAGTTAGAGCTCGATTCTATTATAAATCATTCATGCTGAATTATCGTCCATCCAATAGAATTGAAACTTGGTTTTTAAATATACCACGTCTTTTTGCATATGTATACTTTATACTATATTATTTTCCTAAGACATGTAAAACAACAGGCATGGATTGCCACTTGCTAGAAAACTTCAGATTTAGTCAGCAATTGTTCACTAACTGGTAAGGACTCCGGATGTAAAGAAAAGGTGATAAGTGATTAGGTAACGTTGAATTTTCTAACGTTTAGGGATAATACTAACTAGGTGTATAAGTATTTTATAAAAAAAAACAAAGACAAAAGGTATCGACATTAGACACCATTAATTATTTATTGAATTTTTTTTTCTTTGTTAATGCACAATTTATTTAAAAGTTTAAATCTAAAAGGGAAGAAGACGAAGATGAGATTTTCTCAATTAGTGGGAGAATAATGATTGTCGACTGTCGTGTTATTTTTACATTTAATCCAAATGAGAATAAACAAGATCGACAACAATTATTTTCATTATATGTACGGTTATTGGTTTTCTGTATAAAATGTATTGCTCGGTCACTTCAAATCTTAATCACATTCGCCCAAAAAATACTTCAGGATTTTTTTTTTTTTGTGGTACGAGATATTCTTATTACAAATATTTAATCTAATCCTAATGATATTCAACTATTTTACGATTACGATGAACAACTTCCACGAACAATAATTCCACGATGCAGATCTCTCCCTGCAACACTCGGATCCACCATAGACGGTTCTACATGTACGACATCTCTATGATGGACATGTTCTTTCTGCAACACACGAGACTACGACGGACGACTCTAACTGCAGCAATCTGGAACCTCCGATAAGCTTTGTCTTTATTAATCTCTACAAAAATACGTTTTCTGAATTTCGAACTCCAGATCTGGTGTAAAAGTTTTTAAATCTTTGACTACTTGGGCCAAGGGGTTTCCACAAAATACTTTACGATTAGGTGAATAATTTTCCTAAAATAGTTTTATACTATAGATATATAATACTAAGTTATATCACTAACGTTGTTGCATGAAGTAAACTTTTCCTTTTTAAAAATTTTCAGTTTTACTAATCTCTTTGGAACGGCCGGAGACTAGTAGGGAAATTTAATTCAAAATAAACTTCTTTGAAAGTTATATTCAAAACGCTGAACAACAAATATAAAAAATTCCTGATTAGTTAAATTAACTAACATTGAGTTATGAGTGTGGATGAGGTCCGACATGTATTTTCAATAATTTTTAATAATAAAAACCAAATAAGTCCAAAGGATATGCAAGGTAGGTCTTTAACTAAAAAAAAAAAAAAGGAGGATATGTAAGATAGGCGTTATTTCAACGTGGACCATTATCAACCATGTCTTAAACGCATTTCAACTCCTTACTGTGTTGTTATTATACATGTTCGATATATATATATATATTTTTTTTTTTTTTTGGTTGAGAACCGTATATATGTTCGATATTGAATTGACCCAACAAAAAAGACGCAAAAAGTTATACGATTCCGATTGTCAAAGTATCAAATATTCTGATTAATATAGATGGTGTGCATATATAATTATCGTGTTCGGGACTATATGGAAATAGATGTGGAAAGCATGATCATGCGAGGAACACGTGCACATGAATTGCAAGTGATGATGTGCATGTCCATGTGTTATGCACTTATGTGTATTATCTACGTGTTTTCCATAAATATATTTTGTAATATGATATGTTTTTGTGCTGAAAACCCAACATCAACCACAAGAAAAATGATCGTACAACTTACATAGCATCAATAATCGTGCTTCGTTGCCATAAACAAACAACTTGTACTTGTAACTTACAAGGCTTGCAAATGTTCAAAAAAAAAAAAAAACTTATAAGGCTTGCTCTTATAATAAAAATATCGCGTGTGAAAAAAATACATACATCNTATCGCGTGTGAAACAAATACATACATCACTAAACCGAAAAGATTGTATAATTAATATTTTCATATGTATTTGACCAATACTAGAAGTCTAGAACCTTCGGTTAATCTTAAGTTTGGTATTTCCCAATTATATTAAACAAAAATTAAAATTATTGGTATCACGGCAATTTTTTTTCACGGTCGATAAACGTTTGAAAATTAGTATGATTTATGACTTTGGAAACCTTTCTAAAATAACTGAAAATAAGTTGGATTAAAATTAGACTAATTTTATATTATATGGAATAATATAGTATTTTGTCGTTTAAAACATTTATAATGATTAATCATTATTAAAATTATAGCAAGAAGATTTCAATTTTTAATTTTTGTTTAAATGATGAACTTCAAAATTATGGTCGACCATTATAAGTTGGTTGATTTTTGATTATTTTGTTTGGGTGAAAGAAAACTATATGTATAGATTAGGGAGTTTACGTAAAGTTAATCATGTGAGAATAATTAAGGCGCCACGACCCACGAGAATCAAGATCGGGGAAAAAAATCTCTTTCGAATTTTGTCGTTTTTCTTCATAAATATTAAATACTAGAGAGAATGTCCAAAAAAAAAAAAGAGAGAACGTGAAAAAGAGAGAGTTAATTCTGAAGTTTTTAGAAATATACACAAACTTTTGATTGGAAAGCGTAAGTGGAATTTGTAGAAAATGGGCCTCGATCTATGACGTATGCTTGATGTCAGACAATTCCTCTTTAGTTTATGATTTAGTTTACAGAGCGACTTAGAATGACGAAAATGTCCTTTAGTTGAGGCAGGAGAGACGAGTTTGTCATTTAGTGAGAGGCCATGGCCCCATGGCATGATCTCCGAAAGGCCATGTTGTGTTTAAACTTTAAAGGGTGATTTTGGTTAATCGCTTTTCGAATTAAATTAAATAAAACTGGTTTGACGACGAATTGTTTCAAGTTGTGATTACGAACTGGCTTTAATTTAGCAAATATTAGGGTTTACTTTTAAACTAAATGTATAGATTTAACGTAATAGAAGAACCTTAGGTTTATTTAAGCTTAACAATATATAGTTTGACACTTTTTTGAAGTAAAATTAATATTCAGAAATGTAAAACTTAGAGATGGTGATTTCATATTGATTATAAACGTTGATACAAAGGTATACACATATATGTGATGGCTGAACCTATTTAACACCATCCTAATATAAACCTATACAAGACAAGCCCATTCTTAAATTAGTCAAATAATATTCAGAAACCAAAAAAAAAAAGAAGTAATTTATAGACCATTCTTAATTTCATTTTGAGTGGCTATTGGTTTCCTTTATGTGATACTACATAGGTTTCAATAAAACAAATGTTTTAAAGTTGGAGAAAAATGTAATTGTACTCGCCAAATTAGAACTTTTGTTTTCTTATAAAACTTCAATAAGATAGATAGTTTTTTTTGTTAAGTTGTCTATTGCCAAAACAGAAAACACACCAAAAATAGTCACTTAAGGTTTTCAAAACACAAAAAACGCTAGAATAGTTAAAAAGAAGATGATATAGACAGAAGAGAAAATAGATTTTGATAACCAATAAGAATAGACAAAAAGGAGGTTTTGTCTTCACCTATCAAATACTCACTCACTTACTCCACACACTTCTCCTGGGTCTTGACTACTATAAATACCTTCCGACTCCTACTCCTCTTCTCCACCAAACATCATATCATCATCCCAAAAAGGAAAAAATCTAAAAATAATAATAATACATCTATAACTTTTTATAACATGAACTCAACGTTAAGCGATGTGTTTAGATCGCATCCCATCCACATCCCACTCTCAAACTTACCCGACTTCAAATCCATCCGCCACCTCCCAGATTCTTACACGTGGACCCCCAAAGATGATCTCCTCTTCTCCGCCTCCGCCTCTGACTCCGACGAATCTCTACCGTTCATCGACCTCGCCGATCCCCACGTGGGCACTCGCGTGGGCCATGCGTGTACCACGTGGGGTGCGTTCCAGGTCACCAACCACGGCGTGCCCTCACGACTTCTCGAGGACATTGAGTTCCTCACCGCAAGTCTTTTCCGGCTTCCCGTCCAGCAGAAGCTCAAGGCGGCTCGGTCGGAGAATGGCATCTCCGGCTACGGCGTTGCTCGTATTGCTTCTTTCTTTAATAAGCAAATGTGGTCCGAAGGTTTCACAGTTATTGGCTCCCCACTTGACGATTTCCGTAAACTCTGGCCTATGCATCACCTCCAATACTGGTATTTATCTTTCTCCTAATTTCATTTTCACCCTTACTAGCTACTACAGTTGACTATTCATTTTTGTTTTTATGGGATTCGATTCGGGAATAATCCGAAAAAAGAAAAGTAGAAACTGAAATATATATATATATTGGGGGGGTCATGTCGTAGTTTAGCAAAAAAGCACAATGAGAGATTTTGGGTTCTTCAAAATCGGAAGAGATTACACAGAATGGCTAATCCAATTTTGAAGAACCCAAAATCTCTCGCTCTCAGCTCTCTTATTTCGTTTTCTCTCGATCGACTTCTGATTTTGTTTTTTTTTTGTTCTAAAAAGTCACACAAAACCTAAATCGTGTCGTTTTAAAAAAATGCTGACATGTAATCTGATGTGGTTACTGTTCACGGAATTAGATTAGAAATTTGAATTTGGACGGTTTGACTAACGGAAACACGGTCAAAGTATGAAAAATCTGTTATTCAATTATTGGGATATGAAATTTAAAAATTATAAGAGTTGAGGTCTGTATGGGCACATGTCAATAGTTGGGGTATATATCGTAACGAAAGCCAATACTTCGGGCATGAATTAACCGTTTTCCCGAAAATAATGTGATGTACATATTTCAAAACTCAGACACTAATTTCACATCGATTCAACAGTGAGATTATTCAAGAGTATGAAGAACATATGCAAAAGTTGGCAGCGAAGCTCATGTGGTTGACATTAGGTTCAGTGGGAGTAGAAGAAAAAGACATCAAATGGGCCGGGCCCAGTTATGACTTCCAAGGAGCCCAAGCAGCTATCCAACTAAACCACTATCCAATATGCCCAGAACCAGACCGAGCCATGGGCCTCCCGGCCCATACGGATTCCACTCTGATGACCATACTGTACCAGAACAACACCGCCGGACTCCAGGTTCTCCGGGACGACGTAGGCTGGGTCACCGTGCCACCTGTCCCCGGCTCACTTGTGGTCAACGTGGGTGACTTGCTCCACATTCTGACCAACGGGACATTCCCGAGCGTGCTTCACAGAGCCAGGGTTAACCACGTCCGATCTCGCTTCTCCATGGCTTACCTGTGGGGTCCACCTCCCGATCTTGCGATCTCTCCACTTCCCAAACTCGTTAATCCTCTCCACTCTCCTCTTTACCCATCCCTCACTTGGAAACAGTACCTTGCAACCAAAGCTACTCATTTTAATCACTCTCTTTCCTTTATTCGAAACTATCCCTCCTCTTCAGACCAAATCTCTTGATTTTTATTTTCTACTTTTGTAAATTTTTATCTCAATTATATATAGGAGTAGCCATTTAGATTTTAAATTATTGGTTCCTCGTTCTCTCAACACGAGTCACTTTATCTTAGATAGGATACGTGAAGAGGGTATACTTTTCTTTTTTTCCCTCCCAAATTTTTTAAAATATGAAAAGTACTTGCTAAACTTTGATCTCTTAAGTACATGCACGATAAGCAATCTACAAAGTACTTGCTCTAAAGGAATCCAAATCTGAGTGAAGAAAAAAAAAAAAAAAAAAGGAATCAAAATCTGAGGTCATTAATTAAAAGCGCTCTCTATAAAGTAATAATGACAAAAAAACCAATTGTAACTCCTACCATGCATGAACACACTTGTTTTAGTTATAACATTAGTACGTGGATCCAATCAGAATTGCTAGATTTAATTGGAAATTGGCATTTTACCTATTTTAGTCATTAAGTAATTACATAATGAATATATAGAAACCAAATTTGCTAATCAAACCACACACTATTTGCTAATGAGAATACGTGGATCCAATCAAAATTCGTAGGTATAACTGGAAATTGGAAATTTACCGAATAGAACTTGATTAATACATACAAAAGCTAATAATGTACGTGGATATATCTCAATAATCACTATATTTTGCTAATAAAATCACTTGGGTTTATAGCTCAACACAAAAGGACAAGAGTTAAAAAGTGATTTTATCCTCATCATCATATATGCATGCAATAAACTTGCTGTGATCTACATATATTCATAACATATGTGTGTGTATGTGTATATATATCCTAAGTAATTGTATATGTCATGACTCAAAAGCATCCCGATAGCCCACTATTTCACCAGCCATGCCTTCAATAACAGAAGAGGTATCTATCGGAAACTTAGGCAGTCTCCAAACACTTCCCGACTCATTCACATGGAAACTAACGGCCACCGACTCCGTTCTCCCTCCCTCCTCCGCCGCTGCAGTGGCCGAGTCCATTCCGGTCATCGACCTCTCCGATCATGACGTCACCACTCTGATAGGAAATGCGTGTAAAACGTGGGGAGCGTTTCAGATAGCCAACCACGGGATTTGTCAGAAGCTCCTCGACGATATGGAGTCTCTCTCCAAAACCCTTTTCGATATGCCGTCAGAGAGAAAGCTCGAGGCGGCTTCCTCCGATAAAGGAGTTAGTGGCTACGGGGAACCTCGAATCTCTCCTTTCTTCGAGAAGAAAATGTGGTCCGAAGGGTTCACAATCGCCGATGGTTCTTACCGCAACCATTTCCTTACTCTTTGGCCCCATGATTACACCAAATACTGGTAACGTCCATTAATTTTATGCTTACACACATATATTGCATAATTCACAAAAAGTGTTGCAAGGGAAATGAAACTTATATTACTACTGTTTATGAGATTACACATGCAATATTATAAACTTGAATTTTTCTTTGCAATATTTTAGAAAGAGTTGTGTATATAAATTATGGACTAGTATGCTTCTTAAATTAAGCATACACGTCTACAGTTAAGTCTCTATCCACGGCGAAATTGAAGGCTTTTCTGTAATAAACTTTTCATTTTGTGGGCAGCGGAATAATCGAAGAATACAAGGGCGAAATGGAAAAATTAGCGAGCAGGCTTCTGTCTTGCATATTAGGCTCACTTGGTGTCACCGTGGACGACATTGAATGGGCTCAGAAGGCCGAGAACTCTGGCGCCATACGACTAAACCATTACCCGGTTTGTCCAGAACCAGAAAGAGCCATGGGCCTAGCCGCTCATACAGACTCAACAATCCTAACCATTCTGCACCAGAGCAACATGGGAGGGCTACAAGTGTTTAGAGAAGAGTCCGGTTGGGTAACGGTAGAGCCGGTTCCTGGTGTTCTGGTGGTCAACATCGGCGACCTATTTCACATTTTATCGAACGGGAAAATCCCGAGTGTGGTTCACCGAGCCAGAGTGAACGAGATCCGGTCAAGAATTTCGATAGCGTATTTGTGGGGAGGTCTAGGTGGGGATGTGGAGATAAGACCAATATCCAAGATAGTTGGTCCGGTTGGAGCGTCTCTATACCGGCCAATTACTTGGAATGAATATCTCCGAATCAAGTATGAGGTTTTCGACAAGGCAGTCGACGCTATTAGGGTCATTAATCCCACCAACTAGAATGCTCTTTCAATAAAACTCATCTTGTTTTATTTCATTTCATCTTTGGAATTGCAGAATATGTATCTTACAAAGAGGAAAAAAATATTATTCAACATTTTTCATAATTCCGATGATGATATAATATACATATGGGAAACGAAAGGCGTCGATTAGGTTGTTGAGGGTTTGACGCCGCAGTAGATGTGGAGAAGATCTTGGCTGGATTGCTTGATGGACGACTCGTAGAAGCGGAGGAGGCCGTCGTGCTCGAAAGGGTTGTAACGGAGGGGATGTTGCTCATCCACGAGCTCCTCCGGCGTTCGGATCGTCCCTTTCTGGAAGGTGAAAAACCCTAGCGAGTACCGACTCTCATCTGCGCTCATCACTACCCTGTGGTAACACGCCTTTATCCTGTCGTTACTCCACGCCTTCACCAACAATTGATGTCAACAACTATGTCCATGCTCAACTTCGAATCCAATTGGAATGAGTGGACTCACCGTGAGACCCACGCCGGACAGGACGACGAATCTTGTCGGCGACGGGTTAAACCCGACCCATTCATCGGTCATGGTCTTCAGCTGGAGACCTCCCACGTGGTTCTGGTGGAGTATACTCATGAAGCTCTTATCTGTATGCGATACAAAACCCGTGTTTGCTTCGCCGTTTCTCTGTCTCCGGTAACTCAGCATCCTCAACAGGTACCGAGTTGACTCGGCATGACTCGCCGAGTGCTTCTTCTCGTCCATCCCATAGCTCTCGTACAACATCCTCATCACCGTCTGGTCTAGCTCCGCTAGTGCCATCGCGTACTTATGCGTCGTTTCGCTGCAAATCAAACACTTTTTTTTTTATCAACAAATCAAACATTTTTATCAACAAATGAATGCAAATGAAAGTTTCAATTACCAGAAGGGATCGTTTCCTTGTGGCCAGAGCAGTTTAGAGAAATCTTTGCATGCTTGGAGCTCAGTCGCATGATCGATCCCCAAGCTCTCGTGGATCTGGTAATCGTCGACGACCATAGACATGTAGCCATGGGAGGCTTTGTGGTTCTCGTTCTTGATCTTGATTTGGTAAGGCAGATCATACATCTCCTTCATGCCGGCCAGCAAATTGTCCCTGAGTTCTGACGAGACGCCGTTGAACTCTGCCACAAACCAACCCTGCTCCTCCATGGCTTTTCGGACCTTGTCTCTGGTCGTAATCCAGTGGCTCGTGCCTGGCACTAGTCTATCGCGGGAGAAGTCAAGGATCGGTAAGCACTGCTCTTCATGTGAGTCCATTGGAGCGGATAGCCAAAAGGTTAGGTGATGATGAATTCGGAGATTAGTGTATAGACTACATATAGAAAAACAAAGTTCTACTTATAGAAATAGTTAACATTGGAGTGGGGATACGATTCTTTTTACAAGGGACAATACTTGGGGGAGATCCGGTTTTGGCTCTTTTATGCGTCATCCTTATGATACTGTTGCTTTCTTTAGGATATAAGATTTGTCAACAAAAAATCAAGTCCTTAATTATAAAAATCATGAAGCGCACAAGAGTCAGAGCAACTAAAACATTAGTTGTTAGTGGACTCTTTGAAACTCAGGGGATCACGTAAGAAACAGAGCACCAACCTGGTTACAAACAATGGAATGGAAGTAATCCATTTCCTTCTCGAGCTCTTATTCATACAGACATTTTCGATCAATTGAAACAATACATTCTGCAAATCAAATTCAGACATTAGGCCACAAGAGAAGCGGCTTCGGAATCAACCGGCGGTCCATCATTTGACCGGGAAAACAGAGAAGCCGAAGAAGAGTCTAACGTTCTTAGCTTCAGTAGCAAGTAAAGAACAACTCCACACCCAAACCCTAAGGCGGCGCTAGAGCCGGTCATCGACACGGCAGCGCAGACCAACATGATAAACGATTCTTCTTTCGTGTTCATGTCCTTGGAAGCCATGGCCAGCTCGATCCCAGCGAATAGCAAGAGAACCCCAAGTATTCCAATCGGGAACTGGCTCAGAATCCTTACAAACGAGTTTCCAAACACCAGACCTACAATCAGTTTCCCGACCCCGAGAAAGATAACCGACAAACCACTCCTTGCGCCGAACCGGTACTGCCCGGCTAACCCGCCAGCACCGTGACAAACCGGCATTGCGCCAAACCAGCACCCGATTAAGTTCATCACCCCAACGCTGACGGAGACTGTAGTGGCAGAGAGTTCCTTGTCGAACAAGTCATTGGATAGTTTGCAAACGGCGATCACAGAGTTCAGCACAGACAGTGGGATCTGCGGAATCGCCGCCCTTACAAACCCGATTTTCCAATCATCCCAGGTGATTTTCAGAATCTTGAACTTGGATGGACCAAATTTAAGGTCTTTGAAAATGGAGGGATCGCGAATGAAACAGAGCACTAACCCGATCACGAACACGATGAGCGCAGAGGGAATGGAAGACAGAAGACGCAGTCGCCTCCGGCGAGAGTGGCTTTCGTTGCTGGAGCACTCGGCGAAATCTCCATCTTCGGCGTCTCTGTCGTTGCCAGAGCCGGTGGACAGTATGATGAAGAGCAGAGCCGCTAGAGCCAGGATAAGGCCGTCGAGGCCGAGCCAGGAACGGGGAGAAGAAGAGGGCTTGAGAGTGGCAGTGTCGTAATTATACCTGACGTATTTGATGGCGGTGAAGGCGAATTGGAGACCCTGAGAAAGCTGGACGCCGCGGACGACGGGGAGAGGGATGAGGTTGTAGAGGAAAGACATGGCTCCGGTGGCGCCGAGGAGGAGGAGCGTGGCGGCAGTGGATGCTCCGGCGGCGGCGATCTGAGAAGGGGTGAGATGAGGGGTCTCGGAGACAGCGACGGCGGCGATAGATTTCATGGGCTGAACGGGCATAGGGATGTCGAAGAGGAGGCCGGTGGCGATGTTGTAGAATCCAGTGAAGATTAGAGTGGCGGAGAGATCGAGATTGGAGACTAGAGTCAGGGTGAGGACGATGGGGATGAAGGTGCCCAGATCACCGACGGCGCCGGAGAGTTCAGAGGAAAGAGGGTTTTTGAGGCGGAGACGACGGCGGAGCCACCCGCATCGGTCACGATCACCGGGGAGAAGAGGAGTGGTCGTTGTCTCCATGATTGGATCTCTGTGTTGACAAATTTTTTTAATAATTTTAAAAATGGAATTCATAAGAGAGACGTTGGATAAAAGACGGCTCTTCAGACAGTCGACGAGTCGATGACCTTGTCCACAAAACGGAATATTCGACACATGTAAACAAATTTTATTAAATTGCGCTGGGGACCTTTATGATATTATAATTGGTGGACAAATTGTTTTCAACGGTCCAACTACCTGCCGTTTTTTGTTCGCACAAACGCTTCTCTCTCTCTTTTTTCTTTAATTTTCAGTAGCAAGTCTGGAGAGTCAAATCTTAATGTTGTATGTTTAGGCATGCCTCTGTAACTAAGATTGATGTTGATAAAACCAAAGTAAAGCAATTGGCTTTTCCCTCGCTATCATCTAACTTATTAATAACGCTTTGACTCACCAATACACACAAATTTATCGTAGAACGTAAAACCAAATTGAACTGAAAAGAATGTTACATACTAAAGCGTGGTGGTGCAAAAGGGCGATTGTTTGAGAGATTTGGTCTTTTCTCACTCTCAAAATCTTATTTTTGATTCATCCTTCTTTCCCCTAAAACCAACCAATACCAAAAACCCTTTCTATTTGTTGGTGGGAGAAGATTTCTCTGGCGAACTGCTAAGAGATTCTCCAAGGGAACCGTTCCCACCTTCGTCTTGAGACACAACAGGGATCTTGACCGATGAAGCTCTCTCCATTTCCTTCTCGAGCTCTTCTTCAGACCGCAAGGCATTGAACTGTCCCTCCAGCGACTTAGCTGCAGCTAACCACGCAGTGACAATGACCAACAAGATCATTCCTAGATACGGCGTCGAATTCGCAAGTGATCCAAAGGATAAGATCATGAACTGCTGGATCAGAGCTCCGCCTGATTTCCCCAACGGGTTGCAAACCACGTCAATTGCAGCTTTGCCTTTAACCTGCACCCACATCACAACGGCACAACCTCAAGCTAAAGAACACAACTAATTTCTTCAGTATGGATTCTTTTTAAAGAGAGAAAAATTAGCAAACCTTGGTGTCCTCATCCAAGGGGATGTAGGCCATCTCTTTGCAAGGATCGAACAAGCTGTACTTGGCGCTCTTGCTGAAGATATTCTGGAGGGCACCAACATAGACAGCTGCGAGTAGTGGAGTCATACCAAGCTTGGCAACAAGTGGTGCGAATGGGCCGCCAAACAATATCAAAGAGAAGAACGCAACACCGGTCAATAGCAGAACAGTTGGGGTGATCTTTGCAGCTACTCCCCAACCATACTTATCAAATACGTATTGGCTGAGAAGCATCATTGTGAATGTTGCAATACCCGTGCAGGTTGAGAAGTCACCCATAAATGCTGAGTACTCGTTCGGGCTAGGAAACTGCAGAGCATAGGAAAAACTTAGGGAGCTAAAAAAAAAATAGAAGCATCGAGAATGAAGAGACGATGGATGAGGAGCTGTATATACCTGAGCTTTAAGCTTTGATTTCCATGTGACTTCCACGAGGTTAATACTAATACCGTATGCCACCACTAAAGTAGCAAGATCCCTAATGTATGGTGATGAAACCAAGAACTTCAAGCTCTCCATCGTTCCCATCTTCGGTTTGTCCTGTAAGAAAGTTTCAGAGAGAAACCAAATCAGAAGAGTCCTCATAAGCTGCAAAAACAGAACAAAAACTTCTGCAGACCATTACCTTCTTCTTCTTGCTACGGGTTGGAAGAGGAACGTATCTATTGACCCACCAATAGAGGAAACAGATGGCGAGTCCCATTCCCACCACAATGCTCATCATGGCTTTCAATGAAACTGCCCAGCCGTCAACTCCAGGACCAAGATTCTTTCTCAAGTTAGAGAAGTATTTCACAGTTCTTCCTGAGAAAATAAGCGCAACATTGGCTCCAAGTCCGAACAAAGGATAGAATTTCTTGGCTTCATCCACAGTTGTGATCTGCAAAGAGATTGAAGCAATTCTATATGAAACTCACAAAACATCGACTTGTAATCATATATGCTGCATGATTACACATCAACAAACTCGGCAGCGATCATAGACTAATAATAATAATCAAACATGTCATCAAACCATGAAACAAACCAGTCTGTGAATAGCAAATGAACAGGAGAAGCAGAAAAATCCATAGTCAACGCAAGAAGATCACAAAACTTCAATTTGTAGACCAGTTTAATCACCTGATTAGCAAAGCCCCAGAAGAGAACTGAAATCACCACACTACCCCAAAGCTCAGCCATGACATAAAACAAACAGAAACTCCAAATCCGCAAGATTGCAAGAGGACCCATGAATCTCGGGCCGAGAGCCGCAAGAAGCTTATCAGCAAGAGCTTCCGGGTGAATATAGTTGCTGAGAGGATACATGACGAAACCGAAGGCCCCAAAGTAGACGATGAAAGGGATAATAACGGTGTAAAATAGAGCCTTTTTGGAGAGAACATTGGAGAGTTTGGTGTAGAGGAGCATGAACCCAATGGCCATAGGAAGATTGACCCATGTTTTCAAGAAAGGTATAATCTCAGCAGAACTTCCTTTCGCCGTCACCACCAAGACGTCCTTTGTGTCCCTTAGGATTGTGTAATTGAAAAGGATGCAAAAGAACATTAACCCTAAAGGGATAATCTTCTTCAAGGTTGTAACCTCCACACCGAAAATCTTCGGCGACGCTACAACTGCTGCCGAGTCGCCTTCGTCGAACACAGCTCCGTCGCCGGCGGCCGCTGCCTCCGCCTTGCATATGAACTCGGTGCTTCTTTCCTTGTGGGAAATCGAAATCCCGTGTATGGTAGGCTCAAAGGCTTGAAATTTCTTGTGCCCGTTAAAGGATAGAGACAGCCCAGGTAGATTTCTCGGATTGGCGGCGAAAAGTCTCTGCTTTAAGCCGTGGGAAGGCTGAAGAAGGCTCCTCACTCCGGTGGGTTTGGCGGGTAAGGAGAGAATTCCTCTGGTTTGTATCGCAGCTTCCATCTCTCTCCAGCAAATACACAGAAAGACCGGAGAGAAATGGAGGAGGAGGATGAGATAGAGAGATGATAAAGGTGACTGGGTAGTGCGAAGAAAGAATATAGCTTTGCCAATAAGGTATTAACAAATGTGGTAAACTATATATATCGGGACGGGGAAAGGATGGATTTTTGCACCTGTAAATGTAACAACAAGAGGGCAAAATGTTCCTGGAAAACCCTAACGCTCACTGTCTTAATGCTCGATAAAACTAATCTTTCGGATTAAGTAAATAAAATCGGTCTTTGGAGAGATAAATTTGCGGTGGTGTTGTTGAACCATGTGAGCTTTTTCATGGTAGCGAACCTAGAAAAAGTCTCGCGGGTGATACCTTCAATTTCCTGATTTGTCCCTCCATTTCATAAGTCAAATGACCGGAATGCCCTTTTTGGGGTATTATTACTTGTTTTTTTTGTTTCCTTGTGAAGTTTTGTAGTTGGTGGTGGCTATTAACTTTTTCTTTGAGTTGGTGGCTAATGGCTGTTACTTTACCTATAAATTAAATCACGTGTCGTTTAAATATTAAAAAAGTATTTATTCAAAATTTCAAGGCTTCTAAAAATCTGATGGAGTTTAAAACACACATCCATAGTTTCACAGCTTCGAGATTTTTATATAAAATCAGTGTGATCTATTTTTACAGAACTTGTTTGCATAGGAATGCAACAAATATGTCCAATATGCGGTCACTGGTCAAAACAAAATATATTTCGATTTATAATCTTCCTTTATTGGTCGATAATCAATTAGTCATCTACACTCAATTGTTTTGACGTCAATTTTCCCCTTTTAAAACGTAGAAGAATTTGCATCCTTCTCCAAGTTGACTGCTGATTTTTGACGGCGGCCCAGAATTAGGACGTCAAAGGAAATAAGATGACCAAACTCTATACATTGTAGTGGAATATTTTTGTCCTTTTCAGCATAATTTTTTCCTTTTGCATCGCATAATTCTATTCCAAGGACCAATTAGAAAACATAAATGCGATCCACTCCTTGTGAAAAATATGTAGATATCTTCGGTGATAAGGTGTGAAGGTGGTAAAATAGAAAAAAAAAAAAAAAAAAAAGGGGGGAGGGGGGTTGGGGGCNGGTGTGAAGGTGGTTTGGCGCATGTAGGTGATATGTCGTGCTTCGATTATGAAGAAGAAAAAAAGACTAGTCTAAGAAATAAATACTAGTTTTTTTTTTTGAAAGTTCTATATTAGTTAAATAACTGAAATCTTAGAATCAAGAATAATTGAGCATTAAACAAGAAAAAAAAGAATAATTGAGCATTAAACAAGAAAAAAAAAGAATAATTGAGCTATTTATTGGCAAAGAAAAAAGCGGAGCTACAGAAAAGTTATAGTCACGAATGGAGGAACATCTACAACTCGAAGCAAAATGGATATTTTAGGGGATAATTGAGAGCCGTGGGATGGAAACGACGGCTCCGATTGTCAGTGTTCCAAAAGAAAGGAAGGCATGGAGCGTGTGCGTGTTGCTGCATGAAACATTTTAAATTTGTAAAAGTGGGACCCAATCATTTCACGAGGAGTTTATGTAACCAACGGTAATGACAGAATCCACGTGGCGAAATGATAACGGTTCTTGACTTGAGATAACACGCAACAAGGCACTTTTACCAAGAGACACACATGACATGGACATTACATATACGGCACTCTACTCCTCTGTGTCACAATTGAAACAACGGTGTTTTTTGGAGACACATCACCACCTTAATCTTTCCGCCCCAAGATATTTCTCTCTTTTTTATTTCTCTTTATAGAAACTTAAAACCAAAATCCTCCCACGGCTCCGTATATGCCACGCCAATTTTAAGTACCAACAATTTACACCATTTTATTATTTAGAATTAATACACTGACTGAATTATATTTATATATCTCTGTTTTTCGCTATATATATATGCAATACAAGTTGGCACAAAAAAAATAGTATGCAATAAAATATCCAATTGAATTTACTGTGTTGACTCATACGTAAAAATTTATTACTTTCTGATTCACCATTATAGAATAGGCCCAGAATTTAATATATTTGGATTGGTTATGGATTATGGGTAACATGGTCAGTTACGGCCATATAGTTTGAAAGGCCCATTTAAAAACGGACACTATATCATTATTCATTCCCAACGCCCTGGCAAACACGAATGCTTACTTTACTTGCCTCAGTTACGCAATGATAAATTTAGGGAGTTATTGGGTGATGGATTTCTATAGAGTTTGTGGATTTTAAAAGTTTTGATATTTTAAAAATTTGAATAGATTTTAAAATATTCTATAGATTCTTATCAAATATTTTATGGATTGTTATGGATTATCATTGATTGTGATGAATTTGTATTAATTATTTTTTATTTCTAAACTTTTTTTTATATAGTAATATATTTATGTCTTTTGAATATTTTATTTTTTTTTATTTTTATAATCCAAAGAAAGTTGTATGGTTTTTTGAGTTTTTTAGTTTTTTTATAACATAAATTTTAAGAATCTCATGGTTATTCATGAGATTTTGAAAGTTGTGTTCTACGAGTAAAATGTATTGAATCCATCTCCCAATAACTCAGATTTTAAAAGAATTATAGAATCTGAAATTTTAGGATTATAAGAATCCACTAACTAATAACATGAAATTTGTATAGAATTTAAAAGTCTTTAAACCAATAACGATATAATGTAAAAATCATTAAACCAATAACGATGGATTTACGAAGATTGTAAGACTCCACTAACCAATAGGCAATAACAATAGAATTTGAAAATTTCAAAAATCTTTAAAAATCTATCTCCCAATAACTCTTCCTTAGACGAAAGATTGGAAAACGTTCAATGTCGGTCACAAAACACAAGCTTTCCGGCTTTACGACACAGCCCTTGTTCCCCAACAGAGTTGACAAGCTTACCATAACTATAGAGCAATGGCATCTTCCCCATAACTCTATGAAACTCCCTAATGCACTTCCCTCTTCTCTTCCTGTGTTCCCCTCTTCTACTGCTCAGCCCAACTTCTCTTACCCCTTTCTCCACTTCTTCTTCTTCTTCTTCTTCGTTACGCGCATCTCCCCGATCCCTAACTCTCTCTGCTCCAACCATTATCGGCCCTGCTCTCACCTTGTCTGCAGCTACAAAATTCATGAGTATATCCTCGCAGTTACGCATCCGGTCCACAATCTTCCTCATCTCCTCCATCTCCACACCTCCATTGCAGCTATACTCGAACAGATAATCTTGCTTCATCATCATGAACTTGGTCAGCACGATCGAGTACCTGTCTGGGTGAAGAGTGTATATCCACTGTTTCCCTTGCAAGTCAAAAGCGTGTGATCTCACAAACATTCCTACCAGGCGATCAGGATTGGACTTCCACACCGAGAAGGCGAACTCCAGGGATCTCCGGTCTATCTCCACATCATCATCACAGATCAAAACAGCACGAGTTTCAACACAAGGCCGAGGAAGGAATCTGGCGTTGAGGCTGCTCGACGATTGCTGAATCAGAGAGATGGAAGCAGAAGCAAGCGAATAGAGAGTCAAATTGTGGTATAGCTGGTCAAGTAGTAGAGGCGGAGTGGTAGGGTTACCCCAGAGGACGAAGATGGATGATACGATGGAGGATCCCGAATACGCGGCCACGATGGATCGCAGAAGAGGAATACGGGACTCAGAGTAACCGTTGATTAGGACGGTGATCTGATCCGATCTAAGTTTTTGAATTTCTCGCAGGCTCGTTGAATCACACGGATCCGGATCTGAGAGCGTGCGGGGAAACACGACAGAGATCACAAGGAAGAGAGAGCAGATCCTAGCAAGCCTCGCCGACTTTACTCCCATATCACAAGAGAAGATTAGCAGAAGCTGGTGGTATTCCGGTTTGGACTTCCGATTGAGTAGCTAGTTGGACCATCGATTGAGTAGAGTTCATCCTAACAAATCAAATGGGCTTTCATTTTAAAAGCCCAATGGAATATGGAAGTTAAAGGAAGCCCATTCGTCTATTTATACGATGATATAATTTTTACAAATAATTAACTACTATATACATATATTTATGTGAGACACATGAATATAGTTCATTCTACCACATGAATGATTTACTATAAGACAATAATAGTTCAATATAACATAAAAATAGTTCACTATAGCACAATAATAGCTAGCTGTGATTTTACAAAAAATATTAAATTACTTTTGATTAGGCATTATCTATGTTTGTTTTCAGTTTTTATATAGTTAACAATAGGTTCTAATTATATAAAATTATTTTTACATATAGTTACATATATAGTTATTGGTAATAACTCGATAAATATAAGTGACTATTTATATAAATAATAGTTAACTATTAATATAAATAAAATAAAGTTTGGATTTAAAATTACCATAATTCTGGGACTGAAAGAAGAGAAGAAGTCTTTGTGGAAAACAGGAGAGAAGCTTTCGACATCGATTGTCGCAAACCCATATGGGTTAACGAGTTTATAAACCTGGATCTGGTTTTCTGACCCGAAATTACTCCACTCGTTTCCATAGATATGAGATTGGAACAAAACTAAAGCGAGAGAGATAGAACGATCATTAAAATTCTTATAATTCTCTGTTCGTTTTGAAATTGTAACTACAAAGGAAATATAAAAGAAAAATGGAATCAACTTACTTTAGAATTGAAACTGAGAAATTTGGGATATTAAGATGGAGTCTTTTCGTCTCTATTGTGCTCTATTGTTATAAAACATTTAACTAACAAAACGGGTGAGTTAGGCTATACTCTAGAGAGAGAGAGTGTGTCTAGTTGGTTTATAAGCCAGCGCACTTATACCCGACAACACACATGTGTCTCATTTCACACAATGACAAGCATCAAACAAGTTGGTCGCTTATTTTAAGCAATGTCATAGGTACACTAATAATTGATAAAACTAATTTTCAGATTTCAACACCACAATATATATATGTAGTTGAATTATTTGGTTAGATAGGAAGAAAAGAATGGATGATGCATGAAAGTGAGTTAATGGTGGGGGAAGGGGTTGTACCTCGGGGCAGCTTTAGATGCGGCAGCAGCTAGGCCCCACGTGAGCTGCTCAAAGTGTGAAACTTCATATAACTTTAATACATAAGATATGATGACCCAAAGTTCATAACAATTGGATTTGGGGTCTCGTGATCTTTCCTCTTTTCACTTTATGAAATACAATCTAGTTTGTGTTTCATCATGCATTTGTTTCGCTCTTTTTTTGGTCAACAAACTATATCATCAAACCTTCGTTCCCTCTCCATGATTATGTCTCTTAGTGTTGAATTAACTGATTTTTTCTACGAAACTTATAGTTAATTTGGATGCTTTGTCAAAAGGTTAGAACTAGCGGGTGATATATTAATGGGGATGGTCCCTATTGTTTATTAAACTATATATATACACTGATTGGGAAAAGAGTAGAAATGTAGGGACTGTTGTGTAAATAACATGGTCCCCGACAAGAATCTTCAAAACCACACGAAATCCAAGTTTGAAAGTTAACGGTCACAAAAAAAAAAAGGAATAAAACAGCCTCGTTCTTCCCGCTATCCGTTGTCTTTCTGACCCCACTGTTACAGTACTTCTCTATAGGGGTATAACAGTCACCAACATTCAATCTTTGTTTCTCCAAATTAATACTAATTTCCTTCACAAAAAAAGTCGTCTTTTATGGTAAAAAGTAAAAACAAGCCTGTCATGAACTTTAGTAGTATTATATTTAGCTACTTCTTTTTTTTTTTTTTTTTGGGAGTTTTAAAACAATAATATCTATCTATAATTAGTAGAAAAGCATTTCAATAATAACATGCATTTAAAAGAAAAAAACAATGATGCCACAAATATAAGCATTTGCTTTTAATAAATAATACAGCTAAATAAGGAGTACTCTTTTTCAAATGTCTTCTCGATATAAGTCCTAGCAGTTATACAATAAGACAGGCTGAAACAAAATAACTTGTCGATATAAACTCGAATTGATTGGTTCGGGTTTTGTTTTTCAAATATCAAGGGTAGAAAGGTCTAATATGACTTCTGATTACTGATTTGATTGGTTCGAGCAGAGTCGTGCCAAGGTTGTTTATAATTAACACTGATTTGATAGGTTCGAGCTGAGTCGTAAACAAAAGAAATTAATAAACTAATCAAAATATGATTAATAGTATGTTATTTTTAAAAAAGAAACGTTGTAGACAAAATAGGAGCAGAAGAAAGCGGAGGTTTTTGTTTTTGTTTTCCAAAAGTTTCTTCTTTTATTTTTCCTCTCCTCCTCCCCTCTTTCGCCGTTGATGCGATTCTGAAATCCCTACGCTTATATCTTCTTTCAGAATCGTAGCAATGGCGTTCCCTCGTGATCTTTGATTTCTTCTTTCTCATTGCGAAAAAGGGGTTCTCTTCATTCTCGCCGCCGATCCGTCGCCGGCAGATGGCCAACTCGCCACCTTCGTCGCGATATACTCTGAAGTTGGTGGATTGTTGGTCGTTTCCGTTTCTTCTCGCTAGGGTCTCTACTCCCACATAAATTAAGGAGAGAAAAGATCTGATTCGGATTAATCGAGCCAGAGAGCGAACCATCTCCAATTTTACGCATTCGATTCACAGCCGTACGGTCGGGAAGAAATGGGGAAAGGTTGGTTTATCGTAGAGAAAGCGAGAAGATGCTTAAGGACGGTCTTCTTCATGGTTGCCATGTTGGTCTCGCTGTTAGTCTCGTCGTTGCCTCTGCTTGTAGCCATCGGCGACGTTTTGGTGCCTACCTTTTTGCTTTCGAGCTTCACTTGTTTGACGTGCTACGGCTTTAAAGAGCATCTGAGTCGATACGGTTTCAAGAGCTCTTTGACTGATATTCCTCTTGTCTCCCTCGTCAGATCTTTCCTTGTCATCTGTACGTTTCCTCCTTTTTCTCCTTCTTTCTGGGTTTTTTCACGAACTACACTATTGCTTTTGTTTTCGATCTAGAGAATCCATTTCAATTTTGGGTTTTGTCCACTTATCAATCTGAAAGTATTGTTCTATTCATTAACAGGTGTGTATTCACTATCCGATGGCCCTGCACTCTCGCACGGTCCCTACCTCGGAACTGTGTCGCTGTGTTCCGTTGTTTCAATAATCCTTCTTTCAGTAAAAGCTTGCGTTTTTACTGCAAATTCTCAACTTATCGCCGAAGCATCGTCCTCTCCGTCAAGGCAACGTCTCCATCTGAAGAAGTCTTGGGGGATGCCTGTTTTGTTCCTTTCATCTGTGGTTTTTGCTCTTGGTCATACGGTTGTGGCTTACAGAACAAGTTGCAGAGCAAGGAGGAAACTCTTGTATCACAGAGTCGACCCTGAAGCAGTGAGTTTACTATCATGCTTGCCTTTCTTTCGCTCGAGATCTCATGAGAGCGTTTGCTTTGTTCTTGGTTTAATTGAAGATCTTATTGACCGTGTTGCAGGTTCTTTCATGCAAAAGTGTCTTCTCCAGTTACCAGAAAGTCCCACGTTCTCCCATTCCTTTGGTAGGAAAGGCTTCTAAGATTGATGGCGAGGCAAGACGAAAGTTGCCTTCGTCAACATCGCATGATGAAGGAGAGATTCCAGTGAGATTGCTTGCTGATGTTGACAGCTTATTTGTTACAGTCAGAGGGCTCACTGTGCATTACAAGATTTGCACACCCGGTTCTCCTCGGCAGTCTCTCTCTTCAAGTCTTCCTCTTGAAGCCAATCCTATGCTCAATATGCCAGAGGCAATGGCTGGAAGGTTGAAGCTGGACAGGAAAATATTGAGCATGGTGACAAGAAACAAGCTCAATCATCACCACCATAGGAGCTACAGCAGTCTGTTCAACAATTCTTCTTCCTTGCACGTCCCTCTCCTAGATGGTTCTCCTACTTCTCCTCTTCTTTTCAAAGATATTCAGGAAGAAGCGTGTCAAGAGGATGACATGTATGTGTCCAATTTTGATGCCACGGAGCAGCAAGATGCGGATGGAAGCGGCCAATTTGGTGTAGTGTTGGTTCATGGATTTGGCGGAGGACTGTTTTCTTGGAGACATATGATGGGTTCTCTCGCCCATCAGCTTGGCTGTGTTGTCACTGCATTTGATAGGCCTGGTTGGGGATTAACTTCCAGGCCTCATAAAAAGGATTTGGAAGAAAGAGAGTTGCCAAACCCTTACACTCTGGAAAATCAGGTAAATTTATGTTCGATTCCGGACTATAACTCATAGGAGCTTTCGTCTTTGCACTTAGAAAGAAATGTTAAAATTCAGTGATCTGTTTATGTTTTCCAGGTAGATATGCTTCTTGCTTTTTGCCACGAAATGGGATTTGCTTCGGTAGTCTTAGTTGGCCATGATGATGGAGGTTTGCTTGCTCTCAAGGCTGCACAAAGATTAATAGCATCAAAAGATTCCATCAAAGTGAAAGGAGTGGTTTTGCTTAATGTAAGCTTAACGAGGGAAGTGGTTCCATCTTTTGCAAGAATACTTCTGCACACATCACTAGGAAAGAAACACCTTGTTCGCCCGCTTTTACGCACTGAGATAGCTCAGGTGGTGAATCGTCGAGCTTGGTATGATCCTGCCAAGATGACAACAGACGTCTTACGGCTATACAAGGCACCACTTCATGTGGAAGGCTGGGACGAGGCACTTCACGAGATAGGTAGAGTCTCATCCGAAATGGTGCTTCCAACTCAAACTGCATTGTCACTTCTCAAGGCAGTGGAGAACTTACCAGTATTAGTCGTTGCCGGAGCAGAAGACGCACTTGTTCCCCTCAAGTCCTCCCAAGTCATGGCTTCAAAACTCATTAACTCTGTAAGTCCTCCATATATCTAACTAAACACAATACAGTACTCTCTTGTCTCAGCAACTAACATTATACATATGTCAACAAACAGAGGCTAGTAGCAATCTCAGGATGCGGGCATCTGCCACATGAGGAATGTCCCAAGGCGCTTCTTGCAGCCATGTCCCCATTCATCAGCAGACTTGTACTTAGTGAGTGAATGAGCGATCACTTCTTGTTGTCTTCTTAGCTCACAGTCGATTAGTGTTTTGTGTTTTTTTTTTTGTCTGCCCCAAAAGGAAAGAAGTCGGGGTGATTTTGAGGTCTTAACAGTTGTGCATTCATCATAACCAGAGATATTGTAATCATCTCTGTTTTCCTTATCTGCTTTTTTTATGGTTTGGATTCTTCTATTTATTTGCCGCTTGAAATATGAGTGGCTGAGCCGCTGAATCTTTGTAAATTTTTCCGGTTCGGAATACCCGCAGCTTCAGTTGTTGTGTATTACTCCTAAACCAAAACCAAACCAGCCGGTATAAAAGTAACAGAAGTTTGAAGGTCTCTGGTGCATCATCAAAGAACCCAACAGAAACATTTAAAAAATACGGTAAGTGTAGGAAAGACACTCAAACTAAACGTAAGGAAGACAAATGAGATACTTGTTGCAAACAGAAAGAAGAAAGGTGTAGGAAAGAGTCAACTCAATCCAGAATATCAGAGATAGCTGTCTTCTTAAATGGATCACCTTGAGCCAACTGTGCAGCCATGGATTTGTTTGGAAAGATATTATCCGCCTTCATTCTATCTCGCATTCCATATGCAGGGGCTTTGGCGTTTATGTAAGCCTGCATGAGGGCTTGGAACTGCCTTAGACGAGATGTATACCCAACTTCTCTCATTTTTTGGAATATCTTCTCAGTGTTATGAATATCTCCCCGTTTTGCGTACTCATCCATGATGTACATGAAGGAGCTCATCATCAGTTTTGTATGGCTCTGTTTTGATGCCTTGTTCAGCAAAGAATCAGCCTTTTCAACTTCCCCAGCTTCCACGTAGAGCTTGATGAGTGCATCCCATGTCGATGCCTCAATCCTGCAACCGCTCTCTGCCATTCGTTTAACCAGATCCTTACCCTTCGAGAGCATCTTGTGATCTACGTAAACCCTCAAGAGAACGGAGTAAGTATTAGAAGAAGCTCTTCTGTCCATCTTGACAATCTTCTCAAAAATCGCCTCTGCTTCTTTCACTTTATTGAGCTTTCCAAAAGCGTGGATTGCAGCAAGGGATTCCTCAAAACGGGGCTTTGATTCACAGATCTTCCATATCCTCTTCACTTCATCTTCTCTCCCAAGAGAGGCATAGATGGAGAGCAAATCTTTGAATGCCCGGCGGTTTGCCTCTAAGCTTTCACCTTCCATCTCTTTCAAGACTATCTCGGCTTTCTCTTTAAGCCCAGCTCCTGAATAGTGTCTGGCAGTGATAGCTTGTGTATGGAAGTCCAGTTCAACACCTTCATCTTTCATTGTGTCCACAATTTGCTCCATCCCATTTATGTCATTTGATGAGCCTTTAACGTCAATCAGGATCTTGTATGTGAAAAGACTCGGCTTGACATTTTCTTTCTCCATGAGCAATAGCACATCAGCGATTTTCTTCCTGTCAACCCTCTTGTAGAGCAGAAGCATCTGATCACAAGAAAATCCAGAGAGGGGGAATCCCAAGTCCTTCATTCTGTTGAACACTAGTTCAGCTCTCTTCACATTGCAAGCAGCCACACAATTCGCCAGTAGGGTACGGTAAATCACTTCCCCTCTGAAAGATTTCGGGATCTTCTCCATATACGCGTCTCCCTTTTCTAAGCCACGTGTTTTAACTATCAGATCTAACCGCGAAGCATAATCTCTCTCATTCATTTCAATTTTCTTATTTGCTTCCAACCATTCTGACATCTATACCAACAGAAAAGAAACGAACGTTCAGAAATATAAGTTAGGTACTCAACAAGCAAGTCGATTGAAGGAGAATTACCTGTAACGCTCTTCCATACATCCGGCGTCGACGCAGCTGGAGCATGGCCCTAGCAATCTCTATTCGGTTGATCTCGTTTCCTTCTTCAACCCATTTATCAAGTGCACTACCTACAGACAGACCTGGTGCTGAAACAATGGTCTTAAAAAGCTCGGATGGTTTCTTTTCTACCGTTTTTCTACTGTCCTCGGTTTCAGTGAGGTCTAGTTCCAGCTCTTCTTCTTCTTCTTCTTCTTCTTCTTCATCAGCGGAGAGGTTTCCCTCATCATCCTCGCTATCGTCACTACTAGTCTCTAGGCCTGACTTTGAATTTTCCAGTTCTGAGAACCCGTCTTCGAGGTCGCCTTCCTCTTGATCACTTTTAGTGCCAGCATTGGAGGAAAGTGCACGTTTACTCAGAGAGGACATCTCGTAGAGTCTTGGAAGAGCTTCACATTTATCATATGCAATCGAATGAGATTCAAGAGTGAAGAAGCTTCTTTCTCCCAATTGTGTCTCTTTTGAATAAACACTAGTACAAGCTCCCAGTCGGAGTCTCTGGGTTCTGTAAAATTTACAAAAAAAAAGTAGAAGTTGCTTGGTTAACCAAAATTTGCAAAAGATGTGCCAATACCACTCATCAGCGCAGACAAAAGAAACCATCTTTATGGCAAATCGAAAGCTTAATTAAAAAAATTTCGATTTTATCAAAATCTGTTTCCCTGCATAGATAGGAGACATCTCTGTTTTTCGAACAAAAGAAACAAACAAAGATAGAGTAGCCTAATCAGAGATTCTCTAACCTCCGCAAAACCTTGGAAAGTGCGAACATGCTTCCTCCGTCGAAAAGCTCACTGGGTCGATGAAGAAATGACAACACAAAGTGTTCAGGCAACGAATGGGTTTATGAAATGTTTTTAACTTTTAGGGTTTTACCTTCTTTTTCGTCTTGACAATTTTGTCCTCGATTCACCAAATGGGCTTTCGAAATAATGCCAAAACCTTTGTCCTCACTAATAATATCTCAACACCTTTTACATAATGTTTGATTTTCAAACATGGCAACTACATAAACATATACAAAACTCCAAATGTTTAACGCTAATTTGCATTTACATAAATGCTGATGCACAAATCTTACAATATCTAATGGATATTAAAAACACTGACGTGTAGTCAGGAAAGTAGAGGCCAGCCGAAAGCTACTACGAAATAGCTCAAGGAGTTGAAGAATGGCTCGTGGTGATTGAGACGATTCAGACATCAGATTTGGCAGTCCAGGGCCTTGAAGTCTTTGTCTCTGCTCCAGAAACAGTCATCAAGCTTCCAGTGTCCGACATGTAGTGATAATTATAGTTGATTCTGGTCACTAAATCAGCCAAATGAGGGAAGTGCCCCACATTCAGCTTCGAAGACAATACCTACAAGTTCAATTTTTCCCACACCCATTTATTCCTTATTTAATTACAAGAAACCAGTAAGTACACGGAGAGTTTTAGACAAGTGGCCTTACTCTAAGGAGGAAAGCAATGCAATCCTCAAATTGTTTCTCAATGCGGTCTATTTCCATTTCGCATCTAGCCTTGATGGCTGAAACTGCTCCACCGCTGCTCAGTGTCTGTTGTATTGAGTAGAATTCTAAAGCTAAACCAAGAATCATGTTGATCCGACTTGCAATGATTGCCCACTATACAAAAAAAACCACCACACACTTGGGTTTATAGTTACAAATTCAAATACGTATATGTGATGCATTAAGGAATCGGGGTAATGGTACATTACCAGCTTTTCTTGAACCACAAAGCATTGCCTCTGAATCGATAACAAGTAGGTCTCATGTACATATATGACCTCGTCCAGAGACCCTGCTTTTACCATAGCTTCGCACAGTTCACGCCATGCGGTGTGATATACCTGTTTACAAATTTCAGTTTTAAGTTTCATTTTACTGAAGCCCATATGATCAACTTTCAATTTTGCCACTGCTCTTGCACATACTTATATTACTCCAACAAAAAATGATACTGTAATTATAACCAATCATTTAGTGTCAGACAAATACCCTGTCCATTACGTATTGATGAAAAGCATCCACAAAATTGAGGAGCTTTTGTTCCAGTAACCAGTGGTGCTTGCGGATTTTTGTTGCAGACCCTTTCCCCTATAATACAAAAATACAAAAGTCACTAGTTTTTCCAAACTGAACCATGTTGTTATGATTCCCTTTATATTATCCGTATTGATCAAAAGACAGATTAGGCTCTTTGAAATTGGATTAGGATGTCACAGGAAGCAGTCTAAAAAGAAAGGTATGAGTTTTAAGAGATATAAAAGACCTTCCACATCCACCTCCGTGCTTTATCAAGCACATATTTTGCTCGCTTGACCTTCAATAAAAACCCCATCACCTGTTTTCACTTAAAAATTAACACATAGAGCAGCAAACTGTTTCCAGAAAAGTAGCTGGATGGGAAAGGCTTACCTGATTATACTTCTTAATGGCCTCACTATTGGCAATAAGCTCAAGCGGCCATGGCACCTTAAAAATAAAATTATTCAGATCTTTAAATACATGTACATGTATCCAATGAGACATGCCAATACGCTACAATTGAATGGAAAACGAAATGTCCATCTCTAGACCTTGTATGTGAATTTGAGAGACTCGAGGCAATCTATCCCAAAGCTGTTAATGCGGCTTTTACGAGTCGAAGAAAGGGGTATTACATCACCCTTTTCATCTTTGTCTCTGTCTAAACAACCTTCTTTTGAAATAGACACCACCAATGAATCAGGACTGCTTAACAGCATGGCATCAGCTGAATTTCTAATTGATTCCTGTAGACAACAATTACAATTTGGAATTATATGAACGGCAAAAGAACAGAAATACATAAGCAAAAAATTAACAAACAGAATGTTTTTAGAAGTGATAATCACTATAAAGATTAAAGCAGCGTCTCTAGAAAGAAATTCACCAAACCTGGTTACCTGAAGGATTATGTTCAACTCAAAATCATCATTTGATGCCTCTCCCTTTCCCAGCCTATTGAATATGACAGTCAGAAAATGCTGGAGAAGGTCCCCTGAAACATTTGAAGGAATTACTAAGATTCCAGATACGACCCTATTTCCAAAGAAGTTGAAGATTTTGGAAGTTGAAGCACATAAAGCGTACCTGACCCTAATAAGTAAATGGCACGCAACACCGCAAGTTCGTGCATCAATTTCCAGTCATTCATTAGTTTTGACAAAATCACTTTGCCAATGTAGTCCACCTACAACACGCATAACTTTCCGAAGGTAAAAACAAGTATGAATGCCATAGGAACAGGCGGTAATGCCGAAGCTTACATCACCGTACCTGCCTCCTGATGTAGACAGTGAAGCATTCCTGCATTATTACAACAGGAAGTGGAGTATCCCTTGGCTCTGTCTTTAGCATCCAGCTGAGAACTCTTGAAGGAATTGTACTATTCTTTTGGAAAGGTAGGAATTCTGACATATGGAGCTTCGGCTTTTGTTGTTGTTGTTGTTGATCACAAAGATTTCAAAATAAGCTAACAGAAAGTATTGCACATGGGAGAAAAGTGAAGGAATGGAGATAAAATGATCATATCATCAGTATCAAAGTACCTGGAATGATGGAAGCAAAGTGGGAAAGGGAAACAACGTTTCTAGAAATTTGGTGTCATCCTGAGAAGAAAGATATTCAGATCTACCAAATTGGAATCCAAATTTGTAGTTTGTTCCGCTCAATCCAGCATCTGCCAAGCCAGATCCCTCAAAAACAGCACTCAACAAACTCTCATCATTTAGAGCGGGTAGACAATAGTTGTTTGATAAGTTCAAGACATTCCATGCATTTTTATTCCTCTCAAGATCCATTTTAGATACTGAAACAACAAGGTTTTCATGACAGAATAAACCCTGCAACGCCTTTTTGACAGTGAGACCATTTTCTTCGTCCTTAACACCAGTAATATAACATGCACTCTGGTGTTCTGATTTGGCCTCCATAGCTCTTTTCTCTTGCACAGCACCGACCAACAACTTATACCACATTCTCTCTGAGCATGTGAGAACTGGAAGATCTTTATCATCTAGGCCATTCTCCAGCTCTCCACTTATATATGATGCTATAGTTGGAGAAATCTCCCACTCTTCCGCCTCATCTTTCCAAAGATATCTAGAGACATGATCACCATGACCTATAAGGCCAGCAAGTGTTAGACAAAAGATTTCAGACAAGGATAAATCTGCAGTGCTCCTAAATCCGTTCTTTTTAGATTTCCCAAAACCATTTCGCCCATGGTACTGAATCTTTCCAGAAGTTTCTGAAGACGTGGAAGGAATATGCTGCATCAGCTGCAGCGACTTTCCAGCAGAAACGATTGACTTATAGATGTCCTTTATGAATAATGGGCATAACACCCGTTTATTCTGCTCTTTGTCTTTGTCAGAAACCGAATTGGAGTCATTTCCACTCGTTTTTTTGTTTTCATTTAGCGAAGTTACATTTGATTTTATGCTCGGCACCCTCATCAACAAATAACTTTTCTCCCAAAACTCTGCATCGTTAACGGAGACTGATTGGTTGGCTGTAAAAAACAACTGCAAAGAACATAAGATAATCTTCACCTCAACCAAAGATTCATCATCATCAAAATTTCAATTTGCTAGCCTTGTAAAAAAATACTTGATGTTGAAGCATAAACTGCTTCAAGAAAATCGTTGAACACCCATAGAACATAAATACAATTCCAAGACCACCTACCTCTCCAAAAGGATCATCCAGAGTTCCCTCAAACAGCCATGAATCCAAACCCTCTACATAAGGCAATAAACTTCCAGCAAAGATTTGCAGCAGCATGTGAAATCCTTCCACCTGCTCCAAATATTATCATTATTTCGATTAGGTAAGTGAACAAAAACAAAGGAAAAAAACACAAACACTCATGAAAACGGCCACAACCTCACCACCTTGTACAAGGCATACTTCATCCAGCCTCTTGTAAAGGTAATCAAGAACGTGGACAGCAATTTCAGCTGTTGAAATAGTTGAACTTGACTCAAAATACGCATGAGGAATTGCACCTCGTACAACTTGTAAAAGATATTCAGCACCTGAACACAGACTAGCAAATGGAAAGAAAAAAAAAAGAAGAATGTGATTAAATATAAACGAGAGCAAAGAGTTCTGTCTTGAGTTGAGAAGTAGCATTTGATATGTAAGAAAATAGGCTGCACACCTAGATAAAGAACTAGTTAATCCCAAGAGGGTTGGAGTGATAATAATATTAGAATTGCTGATCTTGATTTCCTCGTTCAAAGCAATATCTCTGAGTCTCTGTTCCAATTACAACTGTACATCAGTCTCACCAAAATAAATGTTCAAGAAGAGCCAAAAAAATTATAAAGAAGTTGTAGATGCTTGCCTGAAGCCACGCAGAGACAGAATTAGAAAATGCCATCAATGTAGGAGGAGACCTCAGAGAGGTATTTATTCCAGCAACGATAGACTCTACAAGCTTCAAACAAGTTGCGGCATACAAGAATCCAGCGAGAAGGACATGAAGACTAGAGTGAGACAAATGAGAGACGCGAATCTCAGTTCTAGCGCGGAAAGTCTGTCCATTTTGGTCCCAGGAAATGAAGGGACTAGACAGACCTTGCAAAGCTTGTAAGAGACCTCTCACCTATCAGCATCCGGAGAAAAAGGGTTTAAGTTGTTTGCCGATAAGCAACTAAAAAACGCAAGAAAAGATGAGTACTGTGGCATTACCAGATCCAATTCATTAACGCTCACTGAGGAAGGGGCAAGTTCTGAGTGTGTCCAAACTCTGCGACTGCACATCGCCCCCGGAATTAGGGTTTCTAAGCCAGTACGATCAACTCGAAGCAACGACTCCATAATTTTGTTCCACTAGCTAAACATCACCGTAAATTTTACAATTGGTCCTACGAGGGAAATCGAAGAAGCTTGCGAGGGATGAAATTGAGGGAGAGAGACTGAGAAAATCTCAGGCCCAAAGTAAGTAAGTAAGCCCGTCGCAGTTATTAGAATTACCAGAATACCCTTCAATCAAATTACTTGTATTTTTTTTTTTCACTTTAAGGACTTATACTCGGTGCTACTCCCGAGATGGCCCCATCCTTTTAAAATACTCCAAGATAACCCTGAGTGAGTGAAGTGAGATCTGCTTGTAGCTGCGGCACTAAACCCACTAAGTTTAAAATTTAAATATCAATGCGAGAGATGACGAAGAAAGTGGGATACACGTCAGTCCTCAAACTAAGCAACTTTGATATGAAATCAACCAATCATGCCTTTAATACGAACGATACAAAAATTGCTTACACACCACAGACGCAGAGTAGCTTCTTTTTTTGTTGTCATCGAATTCTGCTAAATTAACTATTCAAGGGAAGCTCAAAGAAGCCATCCTCGATTATAAATCTGGACCGTTGCTGCTTCCACCATGAATCTGTAACATCAAGCACAATGGCAGAGAGACCAGAGGAGTAGGATTGACAATGCTTCTACATGCTTGAATTTTTCCTCAAATCCATCTTTTCGTGCTCCCATTGATGAGCATCCAGATTTCTTCTTGTTCATTGTTAAGCAGTCGAATTACCCCAAAGCAGCGGCTAGTTCTACCGCCTCCTTCAAAAACAACAGGAACGCATAAAAATTTGGCTTCGAAGATTCTAAGTGTTTGGATTCTCAACCAACCTTTTCCGAGACTTCCTTGTTGAATTGATGTTGCAGATTTCAGTCAGAATCTCCTCAATGTCTATAGTATCATCGACATGAGTTTTCAACAAATTGCAGTTATCCAAAACCCTCAGTTGATGAACAGCACTTGGGACAAGGGAAGTATCATCTTGTACCCTTTTTCTTACATACTCCATTAGCACAAGCCCTGCAATATACCAAACTTGTTTCATTTTCATACTGTAAAAGATGGAAAAAAATTATGAATTGTGCAGCATGTTCAGAGTCTCAGAAGTTTAAAGGGAACAATACAAGACATACCGAGAGATCGGAGCATCTTCAGATCAAAATTTTCAGCTAATTCTTCGTGACCACTTATTTTGGCTCGTTGAATGGCTAGCTTCTTTAAGCTGATGAGAAAATCCTGCAAAACAAATCTAGTGGAGATGGATAATATTATTTTAACAATCAATGACGAGAGAAGGGCAATTTATGGGTTCACCAAAATCTACCAGTTCAGATTCTGAGAGAGAGCAAAACCAAGTGACATCTTCTGTCCTATTGTTCTTCAAGATTTTGCTTAGTTCCTCCATCTTAAGTTTTAACTCCTCCTAAGCGAAGGGGATGATTCCAAGATTTAGAGATTAGGCATAAGACCAGTAAAACCAATGAAGACAAGAGCACAATCCTAAACCTACCTGCAATACTATTAAGAAATGGCTGAATCAGAAGCTAACAAGAGGTAGAGCAGATACAAACCATACATAACAAAAGCAAAGGCTTGGGTTATCTAAAATCGATCGGGTGGGTCGCTCACCTTCGACTGAGAAAGCAGCAGACGATATACAGTAACAAAGGCCTTAAAAGGAGCTCCGGTGAGCTGAGCAAACGACGACGATGAGAGAGTGGCAAAGTGAGTGAGTCAGAGACGAAGAATACTGTGACTGAAATCGTAAGGGGGATCCGAGAGAAGAGTGAGTGAGTCTCAAAGGACAATAATACGACGAGGACGAAGAATAGCAAAGACGAAGGAGACGCAAACAATTAAACCCTAAGATGTCGACGAAAGATTTCATTACATTCAGAAAACTATTTTTCTTTACTAAATTGGTAATAAGAGAGTTTTAATCACCAAGGATCCGTGGCGCAATGGTAGCGCGTCTGACTCCAGATCAGAAGGTTGCGTGTTCGATTTACGTCGGGTTCAATCCTCCCGACCCAAAAAAGATCCCTATCTTTTTTTTTTTAATTTTCTTTTTTACCCCTGGAATCTTTAAATATTTACCAGCTAGTCCACTCCGTATCGATAAAAGCTTCGCTTTGTAATTACGACAAGTCAAACTTTCTAGTCTCCTTGCACTTGCACGTGCTCTCTCCTCCAACTATTGTCGTAATATGTTCATGCCGCGTATAAACTAAAGATCTTAATGTTCCCTATCTACTAAAACTCTTTACACAACAATCTCATTCGCATATGTTGCTGTTGTATTGTATAATCCCCTAAACTCTAACCTCAAAGCATAATTTATTTAATCAAAACTAAAAATAGAAGCTCAAATAAAATATAAATAAACTAAAATTTATATACCAAATAACAAAACCTCTATTTTAATGATTAAAATTTTTGTTGATTAATAATTGAGTTCTATGTTATGTTTATTTAATTAAGTAAGAGTCACAACTTTATGTTGAGTATGTGTCGTTTGGTTAAGAGTCTTAAGTGTAAAGACACAACCTTTTGTGTTGTTGTCGTGTCCATTGTCAAACTATTTAAGTGTCTGTAATACGTATGTAAAACACAAGTTCCGAAACTAATAAAAATCAGTTTTCTTCTTCATTACTCTGTTTTTCATTTTCATCGATTCTTCTAAGAAGCAGAGCAACAAATAATCGCTTGTTGTGATCTATGAGAAAATAAGCTTTTGCTTCCAACATGGTATCAGAGCCCTACTGATTCAAGGGTCAATTCAAGTAAAAAGTTCAAGCAAAAACAGAAACTATGGAGACGACATCTCATCAAGTAATTCCGATATTTGATGGAGAAAACTACGACTTCTGGCGAATCAAACTGAAGACAATTCTGAAGACGAAGAAATTATGGAAAATTGTTGAAGGAGGAGTTTCAAATCCACCCGTACAAGGAGATCATAGCCCTGAAGCCTTGCAACAAAGGACGAGGCATGATGACTCATCCTTAAAGGATTTAATGGCACTGCAATTGTTACAAACGGCAGTCTCGGACCAAATATTTCCGCGTATAGCACCAGCTACTAACTCCAAAGTTGCTTGGGATGCGTTGGAATCAGAGTTTCAAGGAACCCCTCAAGTTCGATTGATCAAACTCCAATCACTGAGA